>JPFL01000055.1:255234-268468 GCA_000733385.1 Paramecium biaurelia
TCAAATTATTAAATAATATATATAAATATTAAATTGGAGACAAAAACTCTATTATTTTAAGGTTCTAGCTTTTATATATTGAATAAATTGGATTAACTTAAGATGAAAAATTTGATTCCATCATAAGGTCAATAATTCTTTGTATCTAATTTTTTTTTTAGGGAATTTGATATATTTATATTTAATAATTTAGGAGCAATGAAATATTTTTCTAAACTAGTTTACTTCTTTTTAACAATTGGCTTCAATACTGAGAGAAGAAAATCCAAAATAGATTATGGAAATCTTGCCATGATAGTATTTTATTTTATTTAATTACTTGGATATCTATATAGTTAATTTGAAAGTAAAACTCAAGTGTTTTATGAGAATGATTATTTAGCATAAATTGGTTAATATTCATCGATACCTTTTATGATGATTGTTATTCATTATGATCCTTTTACAACTTTAGTTTATTACTGTATATTTGGAACAATGTGTTCGATATATGGAATTGTAATATTCCAGGTCTTTTTCAAAGTAAATTAGTACTTTATATCTAGCCTTTGCCTCCATCTAATTTAATAAACAGATTTATTATGTTCTACTTTCAGAACTTTTAATGGTATTTTTTAACACCTTTTCATGAAACTATGATTGGCGTTCTAACTTGTGGACGTTTAGCATATTTGGAACAACATTCTAATTTAAATCCTCTTAACTGTTTTTCAGAAATTTCTCCTCATTTTTTAGTCATAAGTTTCTTAGGACAAGGACTAGTTATACTCTCAGGATTCCTATCATTATATTGTTTTAGAAACTATGAATTTATTTAAGGAGATCTTATGAGAAAATTTAGCTACTACAATTTTTTTACCATTTTACTACATATGATTTTATAAATGACTTCCTTTTGGAAAGAAATGTATGATAACTATAACATCATTATACATGTGATTTTTAATGTGATAATGCTTGTAATATCATTAGATACCTTTATCAATTTCCCCTTTGGATATTCTTATGAAACAGTCTATTTTAGTAAGTGTTTGATAAGTGCATCTTTTTTTGAACTTTTGGTTGCAATTTGGATTTTCTCTGATTTAGATGATGGCCATATATTTTTAACGTTTTGCATACTCTTACCTGTAATAATTAAAGTTATGATAGTTGATTTTTGGAATTAATTAGACTTTCTTTGATAATTACATAGATAATAAATGTTAATAATTTGTAAAGTCTAGACTTGATAAGATAAGTGAGCATCCATTAGAGGTTATATGTTAATTATGTCATTAAGATATAAAAGAGCAAGATGATTATTTTATTGTTTTGAAATATTTGGGAATTCATTGCTAATATTGTTCAGATTTAATTTGTCCTTGTAAATAAAAAATTAATAAATTTATCCTTTATCATAATTAGTTAAATACTAATTAAATATATTTATGGGTTCAGTATGAATTTTAACAAATAATTAAATCTATTATGTAAAATCCAGATTAATTCAAATAGTTTGAATAATTAACAATTAAATTTGTGACTTTTCTCTAGAAATATAGAGAAAATTAAGTTTTATCTTATAAAATAATTCAAGATGTAATTTATACATTTCAAAAAATGAATACTGGTAGTACACCATATTTTTTTTTAAATCTGGCTAAACATATATAATACTAAAATAAAGTTGAGATGGAAAATATGAATAAAGCAGGAGCATAGATATCACAAAATGAGTATTTAACTTTATAAGAGTTTAATCTTTTTTATAGATATGAGTAAAGTTTGGTTAAAAATTTGAATGAATTATTAGTAAGGCAAAAATAATTGTGGATTGAAAAAATGAGAAACTAAACTTAATTGGAAAAGATTTTAAGTTGTTCTAAAGATATTATGGAAAAAACTTAAAATGTTAAAAAAATAATTAAAAATTTTGAGAATTCCAAAGATATTTCCAAAAATGATTCTATCCTAACTTTAAGAATAAAATTAGTTAGTAGTCTAGTATGTATGGAAGATATCAATGTGTCAATAAAAATAGTTAGGTAAATAGAAAGCTATGAAAAAGAGTTAATTAATTTAAAGTAATAAAATTTTAATACTATATAATTTATATAAGGATAAGCATTATCAGTGATTTCAAATATATCTACTCAAACTTTGGGTTGTATATCTCAATAAGTAAATGATTAATTTTGCAATTTTTTTGGATATGAGAGCAATAATGGTGCATCTTTAACTAAAATAGAATAATTATTGCCGAATAAGATAGGTAGAATACATAATGGATTGATTGAATCTTATCTATAATAAGGTAAATCAAGCAGATTATATTAAAATTCAGATTAGTTTATAATAAATTCTGATAACTTGATAGAAAAAGTTAATATTTGTTTGAGTACTCTATTCCCTTATTAAAATGGATAATATTAGTTTTTAATTATTGGTCATTTATTAAAAATATTGAAATATGAAAAGAAGGAAATTGATTATAATAAAAGAGGATACATATTAGTAGACTCAAATTTCCTGATATTTGGATTATCTCGAAATGTATATGAAAGAATCAATTATAAATATTACTATAAAAATGAAAAGGACATAGAATTATTATTACCTGAAGAAATATATGATTAATACTCTATCTAGACCTTAATTCCTCAATTATCTTTAGTATTGGAAGAGTATTATAAATTGTTGGCTTTAAGAAATGAAAAGAAAATATTAAAATCAGATTAAATTTGTCAAAGAGAAATAGGTGTATTTTAAGCTCCTTCTGTTTAAACTTCATAGTTTAAGACAAATTCATCTATTTTTACAAAAAAATTTACAAATAAACATATGATGAACATTTTAAAAGATGTTAATTTTAGTTTATCTAAAATTCCTACAATGTCATAAAAATAATATCCAATAGAATACAGTGTTGTACAAAAGGTTTTAAATTATGTTGAAAAAGATACTATATGTGAATTCTTATATTTTATAATCGAACTTGATTTTTTAGAGGATCCAAAAATGAATACCTCTCCAAATTAAGTCATTCCTCGAACTACAGCACTCTCTGAAATATTAAGACGTCAACAATTCCAAATTGAATAAATTAGACCTAATTAAAGTAATATCATATTATCTAATGATGAGAATAATGATTAAATAGAATTAGTAGCAGAATTAACTAATACAGGAACAAGAAAAAGTTCTAATGAAATAATAGATCAATTAGAAAAAATCATAATCTATATTAATGATACTGCATTACCAAAATCAATCAAAGATTTTATTGCATAATTTTTTGTACAACTTTTAGTTTTTCTGACTATAATGATAATTTTGTGTAATCTTTTTGAATATAAAAGATCCATTCAATCAGGCTGCATTGAATAAATCACTTATGATTTAAACTTTTTGGATGCCTACAGTGAAGCAATGTCAGGATCTAGACACGTCATATATTATAGAGATTTCTATCATCTGTAGAATGACACTTTAATACATTTTAATCTTAATGAAATAAATTTTAGCAGATATGATAAGATTTATGTAGCATGGTAACATATTTCAAAAGGAAATATAAGATTAAATAATATGTATGAAAATTACACCAAAATAGCTTAAAAGAGCTAAATCCAACTCTTGACCATATATTTTGTAAATTCTGACTTAAAATCTAAAATTTAATAAGAAGTCTAAGATTATTCAACCTATTATCAAATAATGCATCAAACTTTTTATCTTTAATATTAATCGTTCTCCTCATCTCCTTAAACATACTTATCTGGTAATAATGACTCTTATTTAACATAATTGGCAAGATCTCAAGTTTATTACAATTTTTTTGATGTGATTGAAAGTGCAAATTTGACTCTACAAGATTGTGAGTCTTATAATCTTGATATCAATAATTATTTTGATACTGTCATAATTTATTACTTTTTAGGAATGTATATTGCTATAGTTTTAGTATTGTTTTCAATTATAGGCCATTATTATAGGGTTGTAAACTCAATCAAAATTTATATAAAACTATTTAAAATGTGTGATAAGGAGGATTGTTAACATATAATTCATTTATGTGAATCTTTGATAAGCATGATTAATTATGATAAAATCTTTTTGAGATAATAAGACTTTAAAATAATTTTGGCGTAACCTCGTCATATTCTAAATAATGTTAAAAAATCTTAATCAAAAACAATGATAGTATTAATTAGAAAGAAAAGGAATAAGGAAAGATTAATAAAAACTAGTCAAAGTAATTTAAACTATTATTCTATAATAATGCTTATACTAATATCAATAGGCCTAATGATTTATATCTTGTCATTTCATTTATTCTATAACCATATTAAAGATTCAATTGCTCCAATAAGTCAATAAGCTATATTAGCATAAGAATCCAGACTAAACTTTATTGCATCAGTAAATCGCTTTGATTTATACCTTATTAAATTATATTTTGAAACCTACTCAAAACTTAATAAAATGGATGGAAATTATACATATTCTAGTTTAAACATCTAAACCGATACCTAAATCTTAAATTTATTAAATATTGATTTTGAAACTTTAAATCAGGATTTAAATAGACTTAAGAGTATTAATTTTGTTAATTTAATCTTTAACAATGATCAGACTTATACTTAATTAGATAGTGATTAATAAGATTAACTTTTGAAAAATGATGTTTGTGTCTTTACTGGTTGTGATATGTAAACAGAACTTTTCTTTGATAGATTATATTAAAATGATTTGGTTCCTCTATTTTATACTGGTGTTTTGAATTTACATACAAAAATTTTAGCTTTTATATAGGAAGCATTTTAATTAATCTCATAAGATTCTAGTGATTTGGAAATAATATAGAATTTAGAAAATATTTTTGATGATAGTGATTATCTCATTTATATACATTGGGGATTAGATGTTATTCAATTCTAAATATCTTAATTTAGTTAATACTTCTTAAATATATCAAAATAAACAATAAATAGTCTTACTTAAAATAATCAAATATTAATAATTTCAATTGGAACTCTTTTACTGATTTTAATTTCAATATTTTCAATAATGTTTGTTAACATCTAATATAAAAGATATGTGCAATCTAAAGCTATTATAAAATGTATTCCACTTCCAATACTTTTTTAGAAAAATATTCCAAAACATCTGGAAAGCTTTCGAAGAAAATATGAACAGTGATTAATTATTTACATTATTATAAATTTCTTTTTCTTTTAATTTAAATACTATATTAAATATTATTCAATTTATGATCTCAAGGATTTTTGAATATTTATTAAGGATTTCATTAACAGATAATATGAAAAAGGAAATTATTTTCTAATTTCCAGAAAAAATAATTTTATGGATATATTTTTGCTAACTTAATGGATTCTTAATCAATAGAGTAGAGAAGAATTACACAATTTTTTAAGAGAATTAATATTTATTCACAATTTTTGATTATGCCAATATTGTTAAGCCTTTAAGCTAATATATAAATTTTGAGATCATGACATATGTTTTGATTCTACAATTAATATTGTTTTATGCTTGCAATTTTACTCTAATGTTGATAAAAAAAGTAAATACATCCATATATTATTAGAAAGTTAAAATAGTTTGCAATTACTTTATTTTATTTAATTGGATAATGATGTGTCCATTTTAAACAATATTTATTATGGTTACATCTAAAAATGAATTTACTCACTAAAACATTTAGGACTTAAGTACTAATAGATAGATATTTTTGTTAATTATTTCAATATTAGGAACCATAATAATAACTATCACTTCTTCATTATCAAATTTTATTTTTTTAAAAAGAGAAATTAATTAGGAGATGTTACTTAAATATAATTTTAAACTTATTTACATTATAGGCCCTTTAACTTAGTTCTACATAATTATCTCATATTTAATTTAGAATCTATAATTGTAGATTATATCTCATGTGTTACATTTTATAATTATGTTTATACAATTAATTGTAGGATAATAATTCCCTTTTGGACTTACTTCAACATCACTCCTATATAATTAATTGACCATACTTAGTATATTTTTTAATTTCATTATCTGTATTTGGAAATACTTAAGTCAAAATGATTAATTCATCTTTTTATCTTTGTTTATGATCGGAATGGTAATTATCATTCTATAAATATATAGTTATTATGGTATTCCGTTGATCTAATATTCTATAGACGACTAGATAAGATAATATATAATTTTTGTTCAAAAAGAGAAACATCAAATTTAGCTCAAATATTAGAATATTTCATCTCAACTCGTTCATTTACTTTGAAGCATCTAATTTAATTAAATGTTCATAGAATATATTGTTAAGATCTTCTATGTCCATGTTAAGATTGCTAATTATTAGTAATAGATAATATAACGATAGTACAATTAGTATAGAAACAAAAAAAAAAAAAAAGAAATTTGTAATTTAAAAATGGATTATGCATCAATACAAAACATATTTATTAAAAACAGAATTAACAAAACAATAATAAGATTTAATAATTTTTAATTATTTATCATTTTAAAGAATTTTTTTAGAAAATCATGTTTTGACTTGTAAAACGATTTACTAATGCATTTAAAAAGTAGAAAAATAAAAAAAGGAAAAATATAGTGTGACGAATACTTTATTATATTTAATTCAATAAAATTGCAAATAAAAGTTAATAATGCAAACTTTATAATAGATAAAAATAACGTAACAAGAATTTATTATTATTACTGACATTAATATCATGTATGACTTAGCAGATAGGATTATTCTCCATTTATCTAAGGTAATAAAAAAGTAAATTTACTTATGGGAAAAATACTAAAAAAATGAAATAAGAAATTTTGATTAACTATTGGCAATTATTTAGAAGATTAAATTATAAAAAAAGAAATGCAAAGATCTATTTTAATAATATTAAGACTTTAGAAATTAAATTAAGGAGACTATTTATTCTCTTAGAGTAAAATTATTATTTTACATAATCATCTAGTAAGATTTAATATTAATGACAAAAATTTAATCTTAATTAATGTAATTAGAAGATGCATAACAATTTGATTTAAATTTAAATGATTTTAATAATCTATCATTTTTAACTGGTTAAGCTTTGTCTATTATATCAAATATAAGTCCAGAAAATCAAGGAAAATTAGAGTAATAAATAACTAAAGAATTTAAAACATTCTTTGGTTATAAAAATGACGAGAAAAATTTGACTCACATCAAATAATTAATGCCATCTAAGTTTGCAGAAGTTCATTCTGGACTAGTTGAAAATTTCTTTTTTAAAGGCCAAAGTGATAGAATTAATAACGCATCTACAGCATTTATTTTAAATTCAAAAAATTTAATTGAATAAATCAAACTATGTTTAAGCTATTTTTTTCCAGTTGACTTAAGAGACACATCTTTTTACATGATTGCACATGTCTAGAAAACATCAAAATAAGATTAAGGTATTTATGATGAAAATTTAACTGGTTATTTTTTAATTGATAAAGAATTTAATGTTTTTGGAATGACTTAAAACATTTACGAGAAATTAAATTATAGATATTATTTTAAAAATGATGCTAATGCCAAATTAATTCCTCCTAAATAAATATATGATGATCACAATATTTTTTCGTTGATACCATCATTTTAATAAAAATTGCAAAATTATTATGAAAGATAACCAAATGGAAGCTTAAGAGACAATGATATAATCTTTATCAAAGAGAGAGGTTTGTTAAAATTAGATTTTTATAAATAAGAATAAGATCACTCTGCTTCAAAATAGTTTAGTAAGAAATTTTCATTTACTAAATTTACAAATAAACAAATTTTGAGTTAAATGCTTGATAAAAGTAGTGAACTAATCAACTTTTAGACTAATGAAAATATTAAATATTTTCCTATTGAATATACTGTTACTTAAAAAATCTTGTAGGCTTAGAATTTAAATAATAAAATAAATCAATTTTTATATTATTTGATCGAAATTGAAATGTTAGAAGATTTTAAAAAGTTATCAGATTTAAACAATAGTACAAATAAATTTTTGAAAAATAATAATAATAATAATAATAATAAGAGATAATAATCACCTTAAAAAATAGATACATAAAGATAAGCTACTGCTTAATTGTTTTAATTTGAAGCTATAAATTTTGTAACAAGTGATCATTTGATTTCATAAAATGGTGATAAAGAAGTTCTTGCAAAAGAATCTCATTAAGAAAAATAAAAAAATAAATAAAAGATTTTATCTAATAAATTAGTCCCTATATAAAATGATGCTTAAAGCCAAAAGTCATCAATAATGAATATCCCTAATAAAGTTCACAAATTTGTTGAATTTCTTCAAACAACTTAATATCCATCTATTTTTCATGGAATGATTGGATTAATTATAATTCATTTTCTTATAGTAATATTTTATATTAGTATTACTTCCATTTCATTTCATTAGAAAAAAGAAATTCAATCGGATTGTATAATTTACACATTTAGTGATGTTGATTATTTTAATGGTTTTAGTTTAATTCTATCTGGTTCAAGACATACAATATTCAATTCTAATTACTTCAATATATTAGAACCAATTATTTTAAAAGTTGACAATAAGTCATTAAAATTGACAAGTAAGGATTGTATAATAATTTCTTGGCATTTATTAATGTCAGGATAATAAGATCTTGTTGGAAAATATTAAAACTATTCTTAGATATTGTTAGGATACGAATAAAAATAGATAACTTATTATTATCCTGATTATTCTAATTCAATAATCTTAAGTTAGAAGTTACTTGATTAAGCAACTTATTACACTACAATGTACCTTTAGTTTTATTTCACTTATCGTAGTATCTTATCATTGAATGCTTATTTATCTGGTGGAAATGATAACACATTTTTGTAATTAAATTATTTAAATTTAGAGTGAGAAATAGATATATACTTTATTTCAATTATTAAGATGCCATTGAATTGACTGAAGATTCAATCTAATTATGTTATGATTATAATAATGATGCAAATCAGTACTTTGATTCATTCACTTAAATATGGTTTATGATTATGTATATATTAGCAATTTTAATTTTAATATTCCATATTGCAACTCTCTTTAAAATTAAAAAAGTAATACAAATATATTTAAAATAATTTATTTAAATAGATTTTGAAGAAAGTTAAATTATAATTAAATAGTTTGAGAACATGTTACTAAATTTAAAATAAGAAAACATCTTATTGAAATATTAAGAATTTGATGTTATTAAATAAATTCCATCAAATATATTGTAAGTTTTATAGTAACAAGAAACTAAAACAATTTTATAGGATGAAAATGAAATTAATACAAATCGTAAAAAAAGAGTAACATCTATTAATGCAAAAAAAGTAAACTTTGCTACTCCATCTTTTTCTATCAGAAAATATCTTTTACTTTCTATTTTCTTAATGTTACTTAAAATAACCTTTTCAGTCATATTTTAGATATATTATGATTACTTATCATCTGGAATTGCACCAGCAGCCTAAAGAGAATTAGAATCATAAAAAATGAGGTTAGAATTTATTATGACAATAAATATGTGGGATACATATCTATTAAAATAGTTTTATAATGTTTCTCAACAATTAGTAAATACTACTTCTATATTTAGTTATTCAAATTAAAATATCAAAAATAACTAATAATTACTCAATTCATTAGAAATTGATAGACATACTTTATTAGAAAAAATAAAAGTTGTTCAAGCTTATGACTTAACCGATTTTCTATATCATAATTCAGATGAATAAAATTAGAATTTATTAATTTCTGAATCTAATAAATAAATTTTACTTGGCTAAGATGTTTGCCAATTGACTAATTGCAATATGACAGATGATTTATTTCATGATCGTCCTTATACTGAATATTTAAGAGATTATTATTAAGCTGGTTTAATATAATTGTTTAAGAATGTCTTGTAAGTAATGGTAGAATATAATTATTTGATAACAGATGACTCTTTAACACTTGAATAAAAAGCCTAAGGAATTGTTCAGATGTATCAGTCTTTCAATTATTTTATATACATATTTTATGGATTGGATGCTACCTAATATTAAATATCCTAATTTTGTAAATATTTTTTAGATCTAACTTTAAATTAATTAGAATACTTAACATCCTCAAATATCATTTATGTTTTAACTTTTGGGATTTTATTAATGATAGTTACTATCTTCATCGAATGTTATATTTTCTTTCATTTCTTTCAAAAATTTGAATTAGCAAGAGAGAGTATAAGATAAATTCCACTTGAGACTTTATTTCAAAAAGGAATACCAAAAAAATTGAACAATATTATGATGAAATATAAATGAGTTTTTTATGTAATTGAATAATTATAATAAATCATTGAAAATAATATATAAATGTATTCAAATACATGAAGTTTATAATATTTCAGAGTTAGTATTAATTATTTCAGTTAAAAATTTGATTAATTTTTCATGAAATTCTATGTAAATTTAATTGAAACAATTATTATACGAATCCATCCAATCTTAACAGTCAGGCAAAATTAATTCCTACTTGATTTTAATTATATTATCAATTCCAAATTGAGATATCTTCTCAATCTAATATAATATTCCTTTTTTAACATATTAAAGTTCATCATCATTTAATTTATATTAAGTTTGTTCAAATATAAAATCCTTAAAAGCTTCTAAACATTTAAACTCATTCTTTTTGACATCATCGCATAGATTTTATAGAAACTTTTGTCAAAATTAAGATTAATGTCTTCTTATTTCTCATCAATGATTTTAAGAATAATATTATATGCATTTCCTACACTTCTCCAGATAGGTAAAGAAAATAGATCTCTATTATGAATAAATATATCGAATCCAAGTCTTTCTTAAGTAAATATTTTTTTGGCTCTTTCTCGTTGAAAACAATAGAGTTATAGACCAGGAATATAATCAATAATTTCAAAATATCCAACTTTTAATTTTTGTTTAAGTCGATGCGATTCATCTGTTGAAGCTGCAAATAATCTGTCATTTCTAAGTTCTTACATCTTTACATCACACCATTTTAAACATTCATTTAATATATCGGTAAATTTAAAACCATTCTCCCTCACTACTAACTTATTGATAGTATTAACAATGGCAATCATTTTTTCAAGTAAATCAATTTTAATTTAGTAATTCCTCCTAAAAATTATATTTAATAATAGGTTTGTTATTAGAACTAAAGTAATTTTAGGTTGTTTACTTATTTTATCAAATAAATCAGTCTACCCAATATATTATCTGAAACAAGACTATCACCCTTAATTAAGTGTTTTAAAATCAACATTAAATTGTTTGATTATTCTCTTTCTTATATCTTAGGCAGTTCCAAATATTCTCAACAAATGTATTTTTTATTCATTAATTCATATCAAGATTCATCATATATATATTTTAAGAAAAGAATAAACAATCAATTAGTTATTTTTGATCATTAGGTATAGTGTCATTTACTTTACTATAAATATGATTTTAGACACAGATTATTCAACCTATAATTAGATAAAATAATATTATAAAATATAGCTCATTAATGGGAGAAATTATTTAGTTAAACTTTGGAGATATAGGAAATAATATTGGACATTAATATTTAGAGAAATTGATAGATGATCATTATCTTGATGATAAGAAGAACTCAACTAGAGATTAATATAAATAAAAAATTCATGTTTCATTTGAGGAGTTAAAGAATCAATAATATTAGTTTAGAGGAATATTTGATAATTCAAGTGATTGTAAAATTACATATTTTATCTAGAATCCATTCATAAACTTTTCACATCTCCTTAATGTGAGTACATCAATAATGACTTATTACTACCTAAAATAAATAGGAATAAATCAGGTGCCTTTTCAGATAGCTAAAATAACTTTAGAGATTAAGTGCAAGATGAACTATTTGAAAAATTGAGGCATTAGATTGAAAAATGTGATAAAATGTTTGGAAGCCATTTTATCCATTCAACTTTTGACAATTCATCAGGTTCCTCAGCACAGGCTATTAGCTATAATAGAGAAAGATATTCAGATAAATTTAGCAGTTCATTTTCATTAATTCCAAATATTGTAAGTACTAACACCATCGAAATTTATAATAGTACTTTTTCACTTCATCAATTAATTGAGAATTGTGATGTTGTTATGCTATTTGATTATGGAGCATTGGAAAAATAATTGCTAAAATTAAGATAATAATGCACTTTTCAAAATTATAATAGTGTTATAGCTGAATGTTTATTATAAATGAATTGTTCTTCACGCTTTCCTGGTCATTAAAATGGAGACTTAAGAAAAATTTCTACTAATCTAATTCCTTTTCCGCGTTTGCACTTTTTAACTTGTGCCTTTACTCCTATTGATATCAATTCAGATTGGAATTCCTTAATATACAATTTAAGTATACCTGATAACACTTATCTCACTTTTCACAATATCACTAGAAATTTATATCTTGCTCAAGCATTAATTACAAGATGCAATTAATATAATTTAGATTATTAATAAAGTCTTTCTACTTTATCGAATAAGGTAGAGTGGATAGCTGATGGTGTATTTCACATAAATTGTAAGATTGAAAATAGAAATTTAGGGAAAACTGTTTTGTATGTTGGTAATCATAGAGATTTGGGAATTAACTTTAAAAAACATTCTGAGATTTTTACTGCAAATTTTAGAAGAAAAGCTTTCTTACATTATTATTTATAAGATGGCATGGATGAAATGGAATTTACAGAGGCTGAGTCAAATCTTAATGATTTTGTCTCAGAGTATTAAGATTATTGTTGCCAAATAGATTATGATGTAGACGAATAAGAATATGAAGAATACATGTGAGAATAATTATAAATTATTACAAAAATGATTGTTTTTAATATCAATATTTAATGATGTATCAATACATCATTAGTCTCAATTACTCACTTATAATATTATATTTGATAAATCAAACTATTATTATTAAGAATATGGTTCATCTAATCCTATCAAATCAATAGTTTATTATTGAGATTTAAAGGTAATTATTAAAATTTTATCTATATAGTTTGTACTCTAAATTATTACTAACTATTTCCAATCCAAAGTTCGTAGATGGTTAAGTTGGTTGATGTGATTACCCAGTATATTAGTAGTCATATCTCAGGTGCTATTTAAGGGTTTGGG
>JPFL01000056.1:0-69639 GCA_000733385.1 Paramecium biaurelia
ATTAGTTTTATATATCATATCAATGCTAGTACTATTATGATTAGAATGATGATTAATAATAATTTATTTTCATTAATAATGTTAAATTATTAAATTAAGATCATTCAATATTTTTATTTTTATTTCTCAGATGTAAATAGTTTGGAAAAATTAGTCAATTAATTCTATGAACTATGAGTAATAGTTTTAGGAGATTATAGGTTTCCAAATTGTTCTGTTTTAATTCTTTCTGTAAAATTTTTAAGATTTTAATCTGGCAAAGTATTAGTTCTATCTGTACATAACAATGCTTTAGATTAATCAACAAATAATTTAAATTACTAAAATTATATTTTTAATTTACTTTCAAATCTTATAAAGAGTTTTGAGTTTATTACATTGTTTTTGAATAAGAATGTCCTAATTTAGTAGATTAATATAGTAATTGAGATGACTTTGTTCCTAAATCATGCTTTTTAAAGTAATCATAAACTTCACTTTTTCCACCTTATCTATTAATTCTTTTACCCTCTTAAGGAGAGGCAAGTACTTATTATGAATGTTTTTCCCCTTTTATTTATGGTTAAAATTTGTTAGGAGATGAAGATTCAGTAGGGATTGCTTAATTTTATAGATGATTTAGATTAACCTCATTGATTCTTTTAGTTTTATCAAGTCCAACCTAGGATTCTCTAGAATAATAAAAGTTTTTCAATACATAATTTGCTGTATCAATATTCTAAATATTTATAATTCAATACATGAAATTCTTTTTACATATTTGTCTAAAATTATTTCCTAAATTCTGCATCTCCTTTATTAAATTCTTCTTCATCAAAATTATATTTAAGAGGTTCTGGTTTGTAAGGAGTTTTTAATTTTTTATTGGCCATTGCTTCAAAATCAACATCGTTAAACCATTAATGTGTTAAAATCTCAACAACACCACCATTCTAACCTAATCTTTCTGTAGGGTCTTTTTAAAGCAATTATAATATAAGATCTTTTAAAACAGGTGATATTTGAACATATTATGGAAATTCTATTGTATCAGTCAAAATAGAATTATAAATTTCTTGAGTATTATGAGAATAAAATGGAGGTAATCCTGTAACTAATTCATATAGTAAGGCACCTAAACAATAACAATCTACTAAATAATTATGGCCTGTTTTCATCAACATTTCTGGAGCCATATATTCTGGAGAACCACAAAACGAATAGGCAAAATCATCTGGTGTCATATCAGGTTTTGATAAACCAAAATCACTTAATAGTAAATGGCCATGTAAATCTAAAAGAATGTTTTCTGGTTTAATATCTCTATACACAATATTTTAAGAATGTAAATAAGCCATACCAATACAAATTTCTACGAAATAGAATTTAGCATCTTATTCATTTAATCTTTTCAATTTACGTAGATGATAAAATAATTCACCTCCAGCACAATAATCTAGAACAAATGCAATATAATATTTAGTTTCAAATGCATAATGTAATGGAGTAATAAATTAATTATCCATCTAAATCATTATGTCTCTTTCATTTTGTACAATAATTTCTTTTTAATTGTCTAAAATAAATTTCTTATCAATTAGTTTCAAAGCATAAAATTTCCCATTATCTCTCTTTCTTACCATATACACTCTTGAGAACCCTCCAACACCTATACATTTAACTAAAGTAAAGTCCTTCAATCCAACTCTTTTTGTTGTTATTGTTTATGAATATAAAGGTTAAACCTGTAAAGTTTTTCCTTTAAAAACTTCTAATGTTTAACCAGAGATCGTTAAATAATAATCAAATGGGATATTTTTTGATATAGTTTGAAATTGGCATATTTTATTTAATTCTAACAATATTTAGTTTTTATACCTTATTATATTTAATCTCCTTCAGTTGAACCTGTTCCACTTCCAAGTTTTGTAAAATGATCTTTCTGTACATGCTATTTATTGGATCAAATAATTATACAAATTATCTGTAGTTTAATTTTAAAATTCATATAAATAAGTGTATCTATTAATTGAATATTATTTCTTACTTTTATTATTTATAATAAAGAATAATTAGTAGTTATTTGTTAGGATCATATGTAATAGTCTCTTCTTTGATCTTTTATTTTAAAAATTATTAATTAGAAATTGATGAATATTCAGTTTTAATCTGACTCAAATTAGTTGATTTAGATTCACTTTCAGTTTTTTTAGTATTCCCTGATTAAAATTATAAGGATCCTTTTAGTATTTTTTAACTTGAAAGCATATCTTCAATTGATTATCTATGATTTACTGAATTATTGGATTATATAGATTATTTATTCAATTTTAAATTTAAATAATTCTGATACTCATTATTACAGACTGTATTTTTTAACTAAATATAAATTTGTATAAAATTACTAAATGCATATCAAATAATAATTGATCTTTTTATTTCTTAATAGGTGATTTTATTTAATTTTAAGGAGATTAATTGTAAGATTATTTTGTTGTCTGTGGTTATTTGGTTAATTAATTTTTCAACATTTTATCAATACATTATGCATCTAATGAAATAGTTGCCAATGATAAGTTTTTTATTTTAAAATTTATCTTCTTGTACTATTTCCTTCATCTGTTTAAATACGTGCATCAGTCTAAATAGGGGATCTATTCAAACATACATTAAATTAACCATTTTTTTATGGCTAGCTCTTTTAAGTTTATTATTATAAATTATCAATGCTTTTGCTTCCCTATAAAATAGTCTTAGAAGAGTTAACAAGTTAAGTTAAAGTGTTCCTTTCTTTCTTGAAATACTCAAGTAAATCATTTTACTATGTCTTAGATTAAGTTCTCTCTGTATTAGCAGTCTTAGGTTTACTTTTATTTTTCTTAAGGTCATTTGAATATGGTTAATCTTGTTAGTTATTTTTGTTCATTAATGATAACATCTATTAACTAATTTTCTTCATTAACGATGAGAATAATTTATTTAATTCAAATTATATATTTTGTATTTGCTCTGAAATTACATTAATAAAATAAAATAATATTTCTCATTATTATTATGTTTGTTAAACAGGTTGTTAAGGCTCTTCATCTTTCTCTGTAAGGTACTTTTTCATAAATTTCTTTAAGCCTCCATCAGCTTCAATCTATTTAAAGGCTTATTAAAATTCAGGAGTAGTAAAATCATATTTTTTTAATATTTTATTCACTTTTTCATCATAACGTTATCTATTTTAAGTTTAAAATGGTTATGAAAACAAAACAGGAATAAAATAATATTTTTTTAACACTCCAAAAAAGGATGATCTTATTTTATATAATTATAAATTACCTTGCTGTCAATGCATATATAGGATTCCTCATTTTCAAAATTAAGCAAAAGGTAAACGAGGATAATACTGAGCAATAAAGGGTAGTTGAAACTCTTGATCTGTGTTCTTGTAATGCCAATTTAAATTCAGCTGTATCACCTTACTTTTTTAAACTTTTATTATACTTCAATCAATGGATTGGGTACTTTTACTTTAGAAAATATAGTAAAAGCTAACAATTTATTTTAGCATAATTCATCATAAGATAATTACATATTCTTAATAAAAATAATATTAAATCTAATATAAACATATTACAAATTATTATTCAATATTGATGAATAAATAATGCTTGAAAAATATCTTTTAGAAACCACAATTAAAATTCTCAATGATGTATAAAAATCTTAATAAATATTTTGAGAATTAATCATATAATCCTTTCAATTAATTAATATTAGTAATATTATCATTACTACTATTGCTAAGATGAGAATTCCAATAATAATATAATATTTTTTTTTAAATAGTCTTTTCTATTTAGTATTTACACTTACTATCTCATTAACAGTTACTATTACTTTCGTTTTGGCTTAACTTATATTTTACTTTCCAATATTTAATTATACATCTTATTAATTAAGAGTACTTCCCATCTGATTTGCCACTAAATTTAATTAAAATGCCTCTCTTTCAATTTCATCTAATCTTTTTATCTTTCATCTATTAACATATTTTCTAAATCAATCATATCCCTCTCTATATATTATTCATCTATTGAAATTGCTTTGATTTTTGAATTTTCTTCAAAAATGAACTGAAGAATGTCTATTGTTCTCTTTATCCTCTTCTTTTCTTTAATCTTTTGGAACAATTCTAACATAATTTTAATCAATAAAATATTTTAATTCTTCTGTTTAATTTTCTTGACCATAACCCTTGGACTATCTTATTATAGAGATTCGACTGAATTCTTTTTTCAAATGAGGAATTTATGAAACTCTTGAGAATTCGTTTTTATCTTTCAACTTCTTTTTAATATGACTACTTTAATTTGTTTAAAATGTTGTTTTGTTCATTCCCACGAACTCTCTTCTCCAAAGATGTTACTATTTATTTAATATTATCAGTCTTCATTTTAAAAGTCTACTTAATGAGCTTAAGCTAAGAGCTTTATCTATATTATTTGAGCATTTTAATTACTAATCAGATATTTAAGTAGATTATATTTGATCATTTATTTATTTTAGTTAATCTATTAATTCCATTATTTTCTATCCTATAACACTGTTTAATTACCTCTGATTCATTTTAAAACTATGTTTTAATTCCATTAGAACTTGATATAAGATGTTGTTCTAGTTCAGACATCAAAAATAGATTTTAATTTTAATTTTTTTATTATAATATATTTGTCTTAATAAATTATTGAATTTAATATCTAAGTAATCCTTTTATGTACTATCTGACAAAGTTTTTAAATTCTAATTTTTAGAATAAATGATTTGAATACTCTTATTTAAAATTGAACTATTTTTTTCTTCCTAACTTGCTGATTGAAATGTAAGAAATTTATTATTAAAAATGTTAATGAAGACAAAATAGATGTTTCTATAATATTTTTATATCAAAAATCATTTTCAAAATATAGGTCTTTGATAGAAAATATATTAGTTAGCAAATTCATTATATATTTGAGGGCATAATTATTATCAATTTTATATATTTAAAATGGAAAATGAAGATTATTAGATTACTTTATTTTCCAAATTCAATAACTTTTGTAATTATTATTAACTTTACAAAAATTTATATTTATAAAATCAATATTTTATACAGAGTAATCTAAGGGATTCAATATACTAGTGTATGGATTTTTAATAAAATTGATCATTATATGATATTTCAAAGTATGTTTGATTATGCAGTTAATGTATTTGAGATTAATTTAATTGCAGTGGAATTTAGAAATTTAAAATGATTTCAAACTAGCTGAACACTTGTTCCAAAGCCAATGATATTATAACCAAATTTTTCATCAATGTTTAAACATTAAAATGAAAAGACCTGATTTTTTTTCTCCTTTAAATTATTAATTTAAAATAAGAGCAGATTCAATTATTGATATTAATAATCAGTCAATCTAACGCATTTCATTTTCTTGAGAAGAATTAATTTTATAACATTTATCTCAAGCACTTGCTGTGACTGGTTTAAATAGTATTTACTAAGTAAATTACTGATGTTAGAAAAATTACACAAAAAGGAAGTCGAAGAACAATTAAAATATGATAATATTATCCGAGTTAATTCCCCATATACATATATTATCAAACTTTAAATCACAAGAAGATGTAAAAGAAGTGATTTTTTTAAATGAAATATGAATGTAATATAATTATTGTTCTAATAGCCCTAGTGCAATTTATGGATATGTCTTTGAGTGATATTTCCGAATTTTTAAATATTCTATAGCTAGCTATATGATAAGTATTCATTATATAAGAATAAAATCCTCAAAAATTTCAGATACAATAAGTTATTAACGTTAAATGAATATGACCCATAAAACAACTAACTTTAAGTATAAATAATTGTTTGCCCATCATATACCATATACTTTAGTCAAAAGAATTAGTTTAAAAACAAAATATCATTCTTAATCAAATCAAATCCAATATAAAATATCTAATCATAATTATTTTCTTCAAAGGTATTGAGCTACTTTAGTCTTTGTTATTGATCAGGAAAAGAATTAATAATTAGTGTATCTTAGTTTTAAAAGGAGAATAGATTGAAGCTTAAATTCATAATTTATTTAATATAATCAAATGAAGACTTTGATAACAATAGGTATTTTACTTATGGCTGCATCTACAACAGATGTAGCAGTCTCGGATTAATGCAATTGTGAGAAACTTCTCTCTTAGGCCGATTGCAAAGCCAAATTAGGATGCTCTTGGTCGACAACAACATTTCTTTGCTCGAAAATGGATTCCGGAAACAGTTCCACTGAAGGATACTGCGGACTGATCTCAGATGCTAGTACTTGCTCGAAAACAAAAGGCTGTGCCTACTTAGATTCAATTTGTTAAATATTTGCTGGTTGTTCAGCATACAAAGGTGCAACTGACGCTGAGTGCCAAGCCATCTCAGAACAATGTAATTCTGATGGATAAGCATTTTTGTGTTGATCCTGGAACTTGTTCCGGTTATAAAACAGCCGAAGACTGTACTGGAAAAGGAAGTAGCGGAGGATCAGGCACTTGTGTTTGGGACACTGCATGTAGAGAACAAAAATGCACTGAAGACGGATGTTTCTATTCAATACAGATGCTTAGTGTAATAACTTCATAAAAGGATGTGTCACAACAGGAAAAGGATGTGTAAGTTCTTTGGGGTTATGCTCAACTTATAGTGGGGATATAGAAAGTTGTGAAGGTTTAAGGGGATCTGATGGTTATTGTAAAGGTGTAGAAGGAAAAGATAAGTGTGCTGTCAAGGTATGTACAGATGCTGAAATAACTTTGATTTCTGATACATCCTGTGCAAAGTATTAAATTGGTTGTGTAACAAATGGCTATGGTTGTGTTAAGGCTCCTTTAGGTTCATGCTCTACTTAAACAGGAGATGATGTGGTTTGTGCAAATAAGACAGGATCAGATGGTAAATGCAAAGGAGTAGCTGAAGGAAAAACATGTAGTGTTGTGGATTGTAAAGATGCTGCAGAAACTTATAGATACGATTCTGATTGTGATAAGTATAAGTCTGGTTGTGTAACAACTGGTCAAGGATGTACTACATCAAGGGGACCTTGTTCTACATATAAAGGTACTTCCTCAACATGTGAGGGATATTATGGAGCTGATGGTAAATGCAAGGGAGCCTCAGATGCTGAGGCTGCTTGTTCAGCTAAAGTCTGTAAGGATGCCGACGCTACATTGAATACAGATGCTAAGTGTCATGATTATTAAACTGGATGTAAGACAACAGGTAAAGGTTGTGTCACCACTTTATCAACTTGCTCTTCCTATACTGGAGATTCAACAAGTTGTGATGGATATATAGGAACTGATGGTAGTGTGCAGGAGGAGCCAGTAGTGGTAGTTGCTTTCCTAAAAAATGTTCAGATGCTCCTGCTTCTCTTACAACAAATGAGGATTGTTCAAATTATCAAACTGGATGTATTGCTACTGGTACTGGGGGATGTATGGATGCTGGTGCTTGTAGTACTTTAGTAAATAACAGTTAATGTGATGGAAAATCAACTTGTTAATGGACACCTTAATGTGTATCAAATGTAACTTGTGCTGATCTCAAAACTGAAGTTTTATGTAAGACAGTTGCTTTATAAAATTCAAATACTTGCTGGTGGGTGACTGGTGCTTGTGTGGCTAGGACCTGTGATTAAGCACCTACAACATATAATACAGATTCACTATGCGATGCTTTCTTAAAGGGATGCTTGACTAAGAAAACTGGATGTGTTGCTTCAACTGCTACTTGTAGTAGTTATTAAGGAACTAAAGCTACATGTGAAGGATTCACTATTAAATGCACTAATACTAATGGTGCTACAGATACTACTGCCTGTACTGATCCAGTATGTACAGATAATACTGATGCTACCACAGATGATGCATGTAGATCATATCATGCAAAATGTTTGACAAAAGGAATCGGATGTATAGCAGCTAGTGCAATTTGTACTGCTTATCCTGGAGCAGGCACCGATAATTGTAGAGGTTTTAAAGGTAATAATTAAACAACTCCTTGTTGGTGGAGAAGTGGATCTAATTGTGTTGATAAAGCTTGTAGTGATGCTGATAATACTAATACAACTGATGATTTATGCGATAAATTTTTGAAGGGATGTGTGACAACAGGAGCTGGATGTGTTCCAATTCTTAGGTTTGTACTTCTTATGCAGGATTAAATTAAGCAGGTTGTTTAGCATTATCAAAAGGATGTGCTAGAAGAGAAACTTGTACAATTGAAGTTACATGTGCTAGTATAACTGGAGCAACTAATTAGGCAAGTTGTGATGCAGTATTACCAAATAGATGTATGTTTGTTAATAATGCATGTGTAATAATAGCAGCATGTAGTACCTATGGTGGTACTTC
This sequence comes from Paramecium biaurelia, assembly GCA_000733385.1. NCBI lineage: Eukaryota > Ciliophora > Oligohymenophorea > Peniculida > Parameciidae > Paramecium > Paramecium biaurelia. The sequence goes on from JPFL01000056.1 coordinate 8,413, forward strand.
AGTAGCTGCTTGTAAAGATCTAGTTAATTCAAGTGGAGCAAAATGTTATTGGACGACTGGTAGTGCTTGTGCTGATAGAGCATGCAGTTAGATAACAAATCCAACAGATCTAAAGACTTGTACAGATCATAAATCTACTTGTGCAAAAAAAGGCAGATGGTACTGTGTGTGAAGATTATGTATGTACAAATGTTATAACTCCAACTGCTGAAGCCAACTGTTAAAACTATCATCCATTATGCCATTATGGTTAAGTAGGTGGAGTGGCTAAATGTGATGCTGGAGCTACTTGTGGTGCTTTTAGTCCATCATCCGCAGGTTTATGTCCTACAGTGATCACTGCCCATGGTGGTGCATGTAAAGCACATGCAACTCCAGCAAAATGCTTGTATAGATGATGTTTGTTCTGCATATAATGCTAATGCTACTGATTGCAAAGCTAAAAAGGTAGCTTATACAACTCCATTCCAAGGCAGCGCAACTGCTTAATTATGTTTTCATAATGGAACCACTTGTGTAGAAAAATCATGTACACTTGCAAATACACATCTTGGAGCTACTGCTTCATCATTTTCATAATGTAATTCATATTATGAATTATGTGTATTCTCAAAGCCAACTGGTGGTGATGCTTGTGTAAATGGGAATACCGCTGATGGAGTTACATTTGGATGTGGCCAAGTCTAGGGTACTTCAGATGAATGTTTAACCTTAACAGGAAAATACAAAGTTGGTTCTGTTTGGGAATATAGATTATGTTACAAGCATGGTTCAGGTAGTAAAGCTGCTTGTGTGGATAGATAATGTAGTCAGAAAAGTGATGGAAATACTGATGCTATCTGTTAGGCATGGCTTCCTACTTGTAAGACTGATGGAACAGCTTGTGTTGATATTACAGCAGCCTGTACAACCATATCAGGGACATCAGAAAGTTGTTAATTACGTACTGGTATAGTTTTTGGGATCAAAATGTTAGGGTAATACTTCTGTCAATGGTAGTTGTGTAGATAGAAGTTGCCATGACAATGGAACTGCTACAAGTGATGTAGATTGTTAAAAATTTATGGATGGTTGTATAACATCAGGTAAAGGATGTATTAAAGGCACTACTCCTTGTTCTGGCTAATGGGGAAATCAAGATGGATGTAAATTATTAACAGGAAATGGTAAATTATGTTGGAGTTTGTCCACAACTACTAAAGGAGCATGTATTGATAGAATGTGTTAGCATAATACAACAGCAACTTCTGATGCTGATTGTTCAGCCTTTTTGAAAGGATGTGTTACTAGTAGAGTAGGTTGTAGAGAACCTACGAATGAGTGTACAACTTATTAAGGAACTTAAACAGAATGTGAAAGGATTATAGGTAATGGTAAAACATGTACCAATGATTCAACTGCCACTTCGTCAACGGCTTGTAAAAGCGAAAGATTGTACTAAATTGGCAGTTGATTCCTACTCTGAATCAGTATGTTAAGCTTATGGTATATAATGTCATTATAATGGAACAAAATGTGATGTCTTATAATCATGTTCATAAATGAAAGGCAACTTTATCACTTGTACTGTATATATAGCTTCAGATGGACCATGTGTTGGAACAGCACTCTAAACTGAGACCCCAACAAGTTGTTCTACTGCCAAATGCTCAGATGCTCCTGTTACATTAGCAACTGATGCTGAGTGTGATGCATATAAAAAAGGATGTAAAACTAATGGTCATGGTTGTGGTTCAATTGTTGCATGTGCTGATGTATAATCTTCTTCATCTTGTACTGCTGTTAAAAGTGGAAATAATTTCATTTGTGCCTGGGCTTCTTAATGTAGAGATATTCAATCCACTTGTAGTAGTTTTACTGCTAGTGGATAAAGTGTTTGTGCTACTTCTGAATCTTCTTCAGGATTTGGCATATGTGTTTGGAAGAGTAGTGCTTGTACAGAAGCAAAATGTGAAGATTTACCATTGACAGTTGGTTCAGAATCAGATTGTACAGATTATTCTACTACTTGTACTTTTGGTGGATCTGGAATTGGTTGTGTTACTAAAGGAGCATGTACTAGTTATACAAGAAAGGAAGTTTGTTAAGCAGCAAAATCTACGGATTCAATTGGAAGTTGTACTTGGGATGAAACTGTAGTAACAGGTACATAAATAAAAGGATGTAGACCAAAAGATTGTTTAGATGCTGCAATTACAATAGTAAATGATGCAGATTGTGATACATTCATTTCTGGTTGTGTAAGTAATGGTGCTGGATGCATGAAATCTACATTCTCATGTGATATGTTTAAGACCTAGGCAAAATGTATTAAAGACTCTTCATTATAACCATGTCTATGGAACAATAATGTTTGTTAACAATACTATAAATGTTCTGATTTATCTTTGAAAACAGTTGCTACATGTTAAGCAGCTTCTAAGTATTGTACAACAGATGAAAGTAAATGTACTCCTCTAAAGACTTGTAGCAATTATATAAAATAATTATAATGCACAATTGGTACTGATGGTATTTGTGGTTGGGTAACATCTACTAAGAAATGCCAACTCTTTACCTAATGTACAGATTTAGTCTCGAAAATAAGTACTGAATGTACAGCCTTCAATACTAAATGTATTAGTAATGGAACAAATTGCATTGATATGGCTGAATGTTCTACATATGCTGATAGTGAAACTGCTTGTAAGATTGGAGGAACTGATGGTACATGCATATTTGATACAGGTACATCTGCTTGTAGATTGAGATAATGTTCTGATGCAGCAACATCTACCTCAACTCATAATGGATGTTTTGGATATTAAATTAATTCAACTTCTAAATGTACAACTGATGGATCTAAATGTATCTCCTTAGCAGATTGTGCCTCATATACAAAATAAGCTGGTTGTGTCATTGATAGTTAATTCAAAGCCTGTATTTGGGATACTACAGCCAAAACATGTAAAACAAAGACTTGTGCAGATACTAAAAAGACTAAGAGTTCTGAATGTGCTGCTGCCTTAGCTGGATGTATATCAGATGGAATCAAATGTATAGATTAAGGAAAATGTACAGATTACATTGCTAAAGAAGCATGTAATGCTGGAGGATCAGATGGAGCTTGTGCATTTACTCCATCTTCTGGATCTACAACAGCTGGAACATGCAAATAATTTTCTTAATGTTCAGATGCAAATTCAGATCAGAATGCTTGTCAATCAAAATCATTAACTTGTAAATGGACTGCTGCAGTTGGAACTACTTCTAGCACATGTTCTAATCACACTTGTGATTCAGCTGCTAAAGGAACAGCAAAATGTGTCACTATTCCTAGTTTCGATGGGAAGAGATACACAGTTTGTTAAGTTTAAGGAGGAAAATGCGTAACTGGTGATCCAAGTGCATTAACTTAAGATACATGTTACAAGATGAGTGAATATACCTACAGTTGGAATGTAAGTACAAAGAAATGTATTGCTTGTGGAGCAGGAGCTACTAACAACAACAATAATAACACTACTGTAGATAACAATTCAACCAATACAACTGATCCAGTCACTACTGGCCATGGATCTTATCTATATGTATTATCCATTTTGATTTCCCTTCTCTTCTGAAGAACGAAAATGAAATCATATTAAAGAAATAGCATAAAATATTTTATTAATTTTTTCTTTTCCCTCTTGGATTACCTATTTTCTACTATTCTTTTTAATTTCGTATTCATAAATTTATCTATATTGTTATTCTAAAAAGAAATTTAGGTAAATTTTAAAATAAAATGCTTTATTCTAGATAATAAATCAATGTTCTATGACCATACAAGTATTTTATAAAATAAATTTGGTCTCTGGATAGGAGAGAAATCAGAAAAACTTAATTTGTTAAGAGAATTAGGAAGTTAAAATTTTTAGAGGAAAATGTTAATTTTTCTTAATATTAATAGATTTATAACAAAAAAATATGAACTTCCATAACAAATTGTAAGTTAATTTAATATCAATCATTTTTTACATAAAATCTTTCAATTACTATTGATTGTATTTTCTTCCTCTATATAATAGGGCTCTTGAAGTTGTTTTTTCTTTTGAGTTAAATCTTTTGTATATTCTCTCAAATTTTTGCCAGTTCCTTGAATATAGCTATGAACTAATTGTTCCTACTGGTCTTCAGTTGATTAAATTGAATTATGTTGAACTTTAGATATTGATTTCTTTTGGTTTTTTTCAAATAATTAAAAGTTTATTTCATTAATTTACTCATCCTCATTACTATTATTAAATTCTGAAGAAGATTATATTTTATAGGATTATTGTTCCCATTCATATTGTTAACGTATTTTTTCTGAGTTCTTAACATCTCTTAAGATTTTATCATATAATTATATTCCTTTTTAACATTTACACCTAATTTAAAGCATTTCAACAGCTTTTTTTACAGCTAATAATGAATTTTGATTATCAATTTTTTATTTTGCAAGTAATTCTTCTAACCATGCATTTTATTATATTAATCTACTATATTAAATAGAAAACTCTTTCTGCATTAACTTTAATTTATGTTTAAGTTCAATTTCTTTTTGTTTGTATTAATTTAACTAATTTACTAGTAATCTATTTGATATAGTTGTTTCTTTTAATTTCTATTCCAAATGAGAATGTTTATTATTAGTTGATTGTCTAAAAAATCGAACCTCTGATTATTTATGATATTCAATGGCATTTTCAACAAATTTTAAAAATTCTTATTGCTCTTAATTTTTATTATTTGTTTCTCTTTACATTGAATCTTTCATAAAATCACTATCACTTTTTGAATTATTTAGTTTAAAAAATTGGTCAAATAACTTCTCCCCATCTTATTCATCCTTATTACTTATTGGTTTATTAAGTCTATATGAATGTTATTAATTATCAAGAGTAGATTTGGCTCTTTAATGTTTCAAGTCTACACTTTGTTTTCTTCTCTATTTCAATGATTATATTTTTTATAAATTTTCCTACAAAAAGTCATCAATTAAACCAAATGACTATTAATCATTTGGACTCTTTTTATGTCTGAGTTCTCTTGAAATTATTTATTAAATGTGATACTTGCATAATTTATTCCTGGTTTGTTTGACAGTTAACTAAGAGACATTTAATTAAATTTTATATATAATTATATAAATCAATTTTCTATAAAAAAAAGTAAAGACGATGATCAAAGTGAAATTAAATAAATAGTTATCTAACTAATATTTTGATTAATTTTTTTCTTTGTTTGATATGAATTTATATTAATAGGTATTATTATTATTATAATAATTACCAATTAAAATAATGGTTGCTTACTTATTTATTAAATATGAATAATATTTATACTTGTTCTTTGATCACTTATCCTTGATTTAATACCATTAATATAAATATAAAAATGGATGATCGAATGTCAGAAAAATTAAGCAGAGTTGAATCCAATTTAAGCTTTCATGCCAACATTAATAATACAAACCTCCTAAATGAAACATAAGAAATAATACCTAGTTCATCAAAACTACCTCCACAGGTTTTGTGCATGATATATGTCTTATGTTAATTATTGCAACTAATGATTGGATACTCGTTAATTTAAAATATTGATGCAATTACTATTGCTACATAAAGATGTATCGTTAAAGTAATCATTACTTTGATGTATATACAATTTTTTGACAAACGTCTTTTTCAATTAGATTAATCATGTTTCAGAGTGATAGGTGCTATGGCAGGATGTCAAGTAATAGCTTCCTTAGTTGGATTTTGGGCAATGTATGATACTAATTAATTTAGGTATTATTTTCCCTTTTCAGAATTATGTGCTTTTCATTAATTGACTCCTGGATATATATAAGTCTTTAACCATTTTCTATATTAAGCAGGAAATCAACTAAACTTATATATATCCTTAATGTAAACCATATCAACCTTATTATTTGGTCAAAACTTATTATATGTTTTTGTTTGCCTTCTCTAACCAATATGTTTGGCATTTTCTCATGTAATTAAATTTTTAATGAACAAATAACTTCCTTTTTTCACTTTGATGTTATACTAAAGTATTTTAGGTCTACCTGTTTATATATTATTAAATCTTATGACTTAAGAGGTATAAAATATCTTTTCAGGATCATATTTTCTGTAATATATTGATTTATTTTTAGGGAAATAACTGTTATGACTATTTTATAAATGATTGCCTATATAGCTTAAAATGAAATTTAAGCCTAGAAAACAATAAAAATGTGGATTCTACCTGGAACAGTCACAATATTATCTTTATTTGTTTAATTAGGATACTATTAAGTTGATCTGAATTATGGTACTCTTTCTATCATTTTTATTGTGTTTACATCAATTAACAACGAGAAATGAATATTCCTATGAAAATGTTATAATTTTAATATTTTTACTTTTCTAATTTCAAAAAATATTATTATCTTGATATTCCATATAAAGTTATGATATATAAAAATACCAATAAAATCAACAATTTGATATAATGAAAAATAATTCATTATAAAACTAATTTATTATAAATTTAGTAATATCTGTTTTATTTTTACAAAATAAATAAAAGAATGAATAATAGCAGTTTTATATGTAATAGTATGATAATAAAAAATTAGAAAAATATCCTCCTTTTATGTTCAATGGTAAAAGAATCTCAATGAAAGCATTGGATATTTGTTAAGATCAAAGATATAATAATATAAATAAAACTAATTAGCAATCAACAATTAAATAATATTATAGATCTAAATCTACACCATCCTACTTTTAAGAACTTTAAATATCCACAAATGAAAATCAAAACAATTAACTAACCAAAATTTCTTTATTAATTCCATTAAGAAAAGCTGTTGAAAAAATATCATTATAAACAAAAAATGCCAACACTAGAAGAAAATCATGTTATGGTTCTTTGTTTGGTAATATGCAATAGAAATAATTTGATCATCTACCTACTATAATAGAAATGCATAGAAGGATAAATGGTAAAGAATTTGCTCTTTCAAGTTTTACATAATTATTAAAAAAGAGTCAAAGAAACTCTCCCCAATGTCCTACATAAACAAATAAGATAGAATAAGATGAATGTATTGTTGGTATTTATATAATAAATTTAAAAGAATATGATACAATGGAAAGACCTCCTACTTGTAAGACTATTTAAAATTATAAAAGTCTTAAAGTTAGTTAAAAGTTATCTAATCATAGTTCTATAAAATGTAGTTCTTATGAATGGTAATAATAAAAGTTTTCTTTGCTTATGAATGATTCAAAATCTAGAAAAATAAAATTAAGTTCAATTCCATTTATAAACTCTGTTAAAAGTAGAAAATAAACTATCAAATTATAATCATGTCTAAGTGAATTTTTAAGTACAAAAGTTGCTGTCAGTTCAACTTATAGATTGGTGCAATAAGAATCTCCATATCAAAAGTAAAAAGAATTTTTGTAAAGATAAATAAAATTTGAACTCAAAAGTAGATCTATCTATAATCCGAAGACCACAATTAGTGTATTTTGTTATTGATTTATACAAAATTTTCCTTTAATTAACAGTTAAAATTTAAAATATAATAATAATGTAAGACTATAGGGGGAATTTCAAAAGAATTGAATTTGGTATTTAATAAACTCCAGCTAAATCAACAACTAATATGAATGATTTTCAATCATCTTAAAAATTGAAATATGAATAAATGTCTAATAGACCTTAATCTGTTAATATCAGTTTTGTTAATGCTCCTGTAACAACTGTTTCAAAAGAGCTTTTCACTTTGTAAATTCCTGTAAAAGTGAAATAGGTTACAGATGATTGGAATACATAATTAACTTTGAAAATGATTATGCAATAGAGTTAATAAGCTCATGGTTAAACATTAAGGATAGAATTGACAGATGATAACAATTTATAGTTTTTATAGATATTAGATTTGACAGAAAGTGAATTTTTGGCATTAAAAAATGAATAAAGTTTACATGTTGATTTTGCCACTTTTCCAATGAAACTTGCAGATTTACTATAATTATGTATTAATAGTTAAAGAGATGAAAAAGTGAAGTAAAAAATGTTAGATTATATAGTTTTTATGTTTGTTTGGAGACAAAGAATGGTGAATCTACACTTGCAGTCATTGAAAATAATGAGTTTAAAAAATTGACACATTTATCTTTGAGATTACGTAGTGCAACAGATGATTTAATAAAAGGATTTTTAGCAAATAAATTAGCTATAGAAAGATAAGATAATGAAGAACAATAAAAAAGGAATAAAAAAATAACTGAGTTATTAGAAGAAAAACATTGGGAACTAGAAAATTTAAAATCAGAAATTAGAAAATTCACAGAAGATAAAGATACAGCAATATAATAATTATTATTAGATGAATAAAAGAAATTTAATGATTTTAGAGAATAATCTTTGAGCAAAGAAACTAATTTTAAAAGAGAAAGTGAAAATGAAAAACAATTTATTATTGAAAAATATGATAAAATTGTATATGAATTATAGAATAAATACACACAACTATAATAAATTAATTCAGAAATATCAGATTAAAAGTCATAATTAATTTAATAGGAAAGGGATCTTAAAAATAAATTAGCAATATTATAATAAGAAAATTAATAATTTTAAAAGGAGAATTAAGAATTTAGAATATAAAATAAAGAATTAGACACTTTAAAATTTACTTAAGAAAGATAATTGATTGAATTAAGAATTTAAAAGGAAGGATTTGAAAAATTGATACATGATAAAGAAGAATATTTGAGTAATAAATAATAATTAGTAGATAATGAGAAAAAATAAAATGTAAAATATTTTTATAATAATTTTCTAAGTCTATTCTTGAAGAATAAGTTGTAAATTACAAAAAATAAATAGAAAAACTTGAATCTAGAATTAGTGTAATGAGTGAAGAAGTAAATAAAGGAAATTAAATCATAGAAAAACTTGAAAATGAACTTAGTAAATAAAAAGAAAAAATTAAATTAAAAAATACTGTTGTTCTTTAATAAGAGTAAACTGTGTAATAATTACAAGATGCAAATGATTTAAATCATAAATAATTGAATGAATGTAAAATTACCAACTAAAATTAGTAAGAAGAGAAAAGGATTCTATAGAAATAAGATTGAAAGATTAGGAAAATATGAATCTTGACTTAAAAAATAAATTAGCAGAAAGTTAAAAACTTCTTGAATCAAATAACTAAATGATTCAATATTTAAATAAATGTTTGAATGAAACCAAAGTTTAAGCACCTGCACAAATGCCTGGAATATCCTCCTTAAAAAATCAAACCTTTACGAAATATACATCTCCTATACCATTACAAGAGGATGTAATTATTTATATTATTTTAGTAGAGAAGTTTTCGTAATTAAAGTGTTACATATTAATAAAATCAAAATAATATGTCCCAAATTTCAAATGCAACAATTTCAAATAAATTTAATTTTTGAGAATTATGTATCACATCCTAAATTAATATTAATTAAAAATAATAATAAATATGATTTCTTTCTTTATTCATTACATTTCTTATAATGAAAATTCTCAATATTTTTGTTTATTTATTAAGAGTAAATAAATTAAAAAATTTTATATTTATTTGAAATGACAAAGAAGACAAAGAAGGTAGGAATTACAGGAAAATATGGTACAAGATATGGTGCATCATTAAGAAAGATTATTAAGAAATTTGAAATTTCATAGCATTAAAGATATTTTAATACCTTTACTGGAGCAGTATGATTACAATATTAATTTTCTAGCATTCATTAAAGAGATAAGCCATTGGTATATGGAGATGCACATAAACTGGATTATAAATAGCTGGTGGAGCTTGGGAAGTGAAGTAAAAAGTTTATTAATTTAACAGTACTCCTGCTGGATTGTCTGCTAAATAAGGTATGTTGAGAATAAAGAAATTAAAGGATGATGCAGAGGTCGAAGTTAAAGAAGAAAAGAAAGATAAAAAATAATAATAACCAAAAGAAGAAAAACCAAAAGAATAAGTTAAAGAAACAAAGAAACATTAACCTAAAAAGACATAAGGAAAGAAATAATGATTCATATATATTAATTACATAATATTAAAATAATGAAAATCACTTTAAATAAAACAGAATATAAAAATATATATGTTCCAAATGATGATTCATACTTATTTTTGGATGCCTTAAAAGAAGAGATATAATACTTTCCATAAAATGCAGTTGTTGTAGAAATGGGATGTGGATCAGGAATCTTAATTGGAAATGTAAGCAAACTCTTGTAAGAATAAAATAATAGAGCTTTAATGTGTATTGGAATTGATATCAATTATGATGCATGTATAGCTTCATCAAGAATTATGCTTGAAAATTAGATATATTTTGATTGTATAAATTCAGATGGATTTGAAGGATTGGCTTTAGATAAATCAGGAATAGATATCTTTATATTCAACCCTCCTTATGTTCCTACTGAAGATGAGGAAGTTGAAAGATGCAACAAATATTTCAAAGAAAAATAGCAACTATTTGCACAAGCATATGCAAAAAATCTGAGAGGTCAAGATTTAATTGAAGAAGTTGCCAAAGTTAATTTGATTGATTGTTCATATTCAGGAGGAAAGGATGGTATGTAAGTTACATGGAAGATTCTTGAAAAAGTAACCAAATTGATGAATTCTAATGGAATCATGTAAAATATATAAAAATATTTAGTTATCTCTTTGTAATTTAAGACAATCCAATTAATGAAATAATAGCATTTTTTAAAGCAAAAGGGTTTGAAGGTTTTATTTTAAAAAAGTAATAAAAATACAACGAAATTTAACTTATACTTAAATTTGTATATAATAATATGGATAAATAATGATTAAATACATAACTTTTTTTTAAATATTATTAGTTAAAAATCTGAAACACCACCAGTTCATCTCTTTATTTAAATAAATTATAAATGTTACATTTTAATTCCAATTGTAATGTTAGGTCAAATAAAAATTCAATTTCTTAAGTGTTAATGAATTTGCATTCTAATATTGTAATTCAAATGAATGTTGATCTGAGAGTTTTCATATATAAAATTTTTGAAAAATATATAATATTAATTATATATATAATTCAAAAATAAATGAACATTAGAGAGAAATTATTGAGAGTAAAATAATCTGCACCACTTTATAAATTATAAACACCCCAAGTATTAAAGGAGGAATATCTTAATGCAAATTCAAAAAAATGGTTGACCAAAGGAATTGATATAACAGATTACTTTAATTATGGATTTAATGATGCAACTTTAAAATTATATATCCAAAAGCTGAATAAATTAACTGATCTCAATTTAAGTAAATTGCAAAAAGAATATACTGCTAGAATTACTGAATAAAAAGCTTTAATCTTTAAGGATAATATTCCTATTGATTATGGAGGTTTAGGAATAAGCTCAGTTTAAGATTGTTTACCAGAAGAATTAGATTGTTAAAAAGAATCTTTGATTTTTTAAAGCATTGATTATGAAGGAGATTTAATATTTACTAATGAAACAATCCTTGAAATATTTAGACATTACAAATATTATTTAGAAGAACTAATTACAAAATGTGATTATTTTGATTTCGAAACTGTTATGTAGTATCCAAAAGAAGAAACTTAATGGTAAAAGGAATTAGAAAAATTATTAAGAAAGGATAGTAATAATATAATAGATGAAGCATCAGAAAAAAAAAAAATTAAACATGAGAAAAAGAAATCAAAGAAAGAAAAAAAATAAAAAAAAGAAAAAAAGAAAAAACACAAAAAGAAATATTCCCAAGAAAATTCAATTTAAATAGTTCCATAATAAATCATTGTTAGATAGGATTCTCCATCTATTGAATCAAAATCTAATATGATAGAATGTGAATTGTAAATTGATTCACTTTCAGATCATTTAAGTAAATAGCCTCAAGATGAAATATAGCTTTCTTCCCCTTCTCCTATCCCAGAAATTCTATAACAATAACTACCACCACCATTAACTTAAGAGCCTATCAGATAGAGAAATCATAATTGGCCTAGAAATTTAATACATGGAATTCTTTAAGGAAATAAAAATTAATAAAGAAGATGATTAATATTTTATCGTAAATTATTTCAATTTTCTATTGCAGAATTTATTCCCTACTTTTCTTCTTAGTCTACAGGAGGCCTACTTTACTATTAAGCATGTTATTGTTCTTCCTTAATATTCTTTTTACTAGTAAATAACTGTGTCCAAGAAAACATCCAACTAAATAAATTCCCTATTGATAATCTTTAATCTTTATCCTATGGATATCCATTTTTCATGATAACAATTCTAAAACATTCTATCAAAATTGCTTAAAATAATGAAATAATGAAGAATAACATAAAGAAATAGTAAAATAGTATTACAATCATTGAAATTATTGGAGAATAATTTACAAATTATGTGATATTTAATTACCCTTATATCTAAGATTAAATAGATATGTATATATACCATAGTTAATTAACTAGCAATTGCTAAAGTAAATGATGAATATTAAGGAAATACATTCCCATAAATAATTTAAAAGACCATAACAAATCCTAAAAATAAAGGAAACTCTATTGCCAAAAAAGGTAGTAGTTCTTTAAAGCTTTTACTGTATGTTAAAAATATAATTGCTACTCTATCATTCAATTTTAATATATAAGATAATCTTAAAAACAAAAACATTATACTAATTGTTAAAAATAATTCAGCCTTTTTATATAAATCTGCTTCTAATTCTAAATGCTATTAAATAATTTAAGTATTTTACCACAAATTCTGATGAATTAACAAGCTCCTAATGATCTCTTCCTTAAAGTGATTATTATAATGACATTGCAACAGAAATAATTGTTATAATTCCAACTCCACAATTAAAAAATCCTATTTCCATTATTACATATAATAATGCAGGTCCTAATTTACCTGTATTAATTTTAATCTTATAAAATCTATATGCCACAAAAGCTAACAATATGCTAGCCATTATCAATTTTGCTATATCAATTTAAAATAAATATTAACCATCATCTCCATAATATAAATTTGGAATAAATCCTATTAATTCTGCTCTATAAGGTGTTAATTTATTTAAAGCATTTCGTTCTAATAAAAAATTAGCTTATATCCATAAATTGATACTAGGATTGTAAATTACAAAATGAATAAAAATTGCTGCAGTAGCTGAATCTAAAAACTATTCTTTTCTCAAATCATTTATCTTTTCTAAAAAGGCTTCAGCTGTAATATCTCTATTAAATTCAATCACATATCCACCATCAGTGTATGTAGTTAAGTTTCCTTTTGGGAAATATTTAATTCCTAATTCTTCTGCTGTTTGATATGTATAATTTAAGAATTTTGATTTATTTGCCTTAGTTTAATCATAAACAACATCAAAACAACTAAATCTTTGTAATTCATTAACATATTTTTGGCATTCATATAAATCACTTCGAAGAGTTCTCAATTAGATTCCTCCTATCATTTCATAATTATTACGAAATGGATTATCTCCTTTATCAGAATTATACATCGTTGCTCCTAAGAAATTTTCCATATAATAATATAGTTCTGGTATTGATGTTATTTTATAATATTCTCCATTTGAAGTGATTCCAATTAAATTATTAATGAATGTGAAATTTAAATTTACAAATTTAGGACTTAAATATGCTGTGTAACTAAGTAAAGATAATACTAATATGACTATAATAGAACTTAAAATAAGACAATTCATATCATCTAAATCAAATTTCTCTTCTTTTGATTTTTCAACATTTCCTTTTTCTAATTCTTTTTATTGTTCTTAAAATTCTTTTTATATTTATAATTCACTAATGTAGTATTTTAAACCTGGAAACTTTTCAAAAAATAGATTATATGAATCAATAGCTTTAATTCTATTTTTATGAACAGCAAATGATCCTTAATAACTAGCTGCTTTATTTGCACCATTAATTCTGATGCTCTCAATTTATAAACTATTCAATGATGGTCTAACAGTTTTTTTCTTTTGTAATAATAATGTAATCTAAGAAATATTTGAAATTCCTCTATTAGTAAAAAACTCTATAACTTTCTCTTTTAATTCAATTCTTGAATGAGTTTCATCAGTTAACTCTAAGTCATCCAAAATTTCTTCATCTTTTTCATCATATTTTCTTAGATATGGAGCTAAATTCCAATAATAAAATGCTAATTCTTTTAAATTATAAAATGTTGTTGCTTAATCTAACCGAAATGATGAACTTTCACCTTATTCTATACCTTCAATAGTATATTTGATATTAATGGTAGGATAAGGATTAAGATACTCATCCTTATCTCCATTTCTATTTCTACTTCTATTTCCTTAAAATTTAACCATTTATTTATTTGTTTGGTCTAAATACTAATTAAAGAAATCTAGCATATGCATTTTCTCCAATTTCATTTCTTCTTATGGTGGTTTTTAAATTTCACTTTAAGGTTAAATTTCTTTAGTTGTGGTAGAATGTTTAGTAGTAGTATGTCTTACACTTAAAGTTTAATCATTTAATTCTAGTGTTTTCTTTTCTCTCTACATTTTCCTTACTTTTTCCTGTCTATATATTATTATATAAGTACTTAAACCCAATTAATTTTTTCTAATCTCAAAGTATTGTCATTTTTCAATTTTGTAATTTCTCTTTTCTTGGAATCAATTTCAGAATGAAGTTTATTGATTTCTCCCTAAAGGCTTTTCATTTATTCCTATAATGTCTCACCATTTTTTTCTGTCATACCAAATTAAATTTTCAAATAATAATAATTAATAAATAAATTATACTAAACAATCAATTTCCATTATTAAATGACTCTATTAATTTTTATTTTCTAGTTGCAATTTTTGTTTTTCTTTTAAATTTTTAGAAACTTTTTAAAATATTTATTAAATTATTTTGAATCATGTATTTTTCATAATTCTAAACTGAATCCATTTCTAATCCAGAAAAATTAATTAAAAAATAATCAAGCTATGTTTTTGATTATCTTTTTTCTTCAGGATTTGGAATATGGGGAATTTAAAATTTACTTATTCTTCTTAAATTATTTGAATCTGTTGAAATACTGGGAACTCTTTATTTAGATATAATTTATGGAGTTTATTCAGTTTCATCTTTTTTTTGACTAGGTGAGATGATATCATTAAGATTAGATTCTGGAGGAACATCTTCTTTTTATATTAATTGAATTTTATTAAATTATTAAGAGTCATTCATCAATAAATCTGAAAAATAATACTCTCTAGCGTATGATATCGTATTTTTAATTTCTTAATACTATTTTTTAGATGGAATATAATGATAATGCCTTTGTATATACTTTCTAGGTTACAATTAAGAAGATTTATGATATTTTCGAATTATATTCATCTTATTAGGTTAATAAGTTAATAATGGACAATCAATGGTTTCATGTTTTATATATCCACAATAATAACATTTTTTCTATAATAAAGAATAATCTTGATACAATAGCATAGTGTCTTTAATATTGTAGAATTATTCTAAGTCTTTTTAATTTTCCTTTAAGATAGATAGAAATATTTTTCTGTTTATTTTTACAATTTAAGTAAAGCCAATACTCAATGCATTACTTTTGGTTACTTATTCTGTGAAGAATGAATATTCATTAAAACTGTTATTGCGTTTTAATACTTAAATTTGAGTGTGAGATTATTCCTCATTTATTTCAACCTCTCCATTATTAATATAACAAAGACAATGCTATTATTCATGTTAGTGATATATGTATTCACCAGGAGCATAGTTTTAAATTTTCAGATGTTAAATTAACAAATTTAAAGTGGAATGAGAAAAGTTTTATTATAAAATCTTTATTTTTTGAATAATCTTTTAAGCTATATCCTCTTTCATTTCTGCTTATAAACCTTTAGGTAAGTAAGAAATTGAGTTTTAAAAATCTTCAGTAGAATCCTATTCTCTTTAGTTTAGGTATTTAATATAATTTCTAACTTTTCCTTAAATTTAGTAATTAACTTAGTTTTTTTACATGTAAGTATTGATTGATGATATCATCCTTCTAAAGATTTTATAGGTTAATATTACCTATAATTTAATTTAGAATCATTTATGCTTTTTAATATATTCCCTATTGAATTCATTGAGTATGCAAAAATGCAACTTGAAAAAATCATCATAATGTTGGATACTAGTATTTCATAATTATTTCTTCCAGTAATATCTCCATAGCCCACAGTAGCCATTGTCATTGTGGCCCAATAAAAGGAATAATTATATTTTGTAGTGATTGATTCATCAAGAAATCCATATTCACTTATCCAAGTTGACTTTTCAATTTAAATTCCTATTTTTCCAACAAAATGCCAAATGCATGCCATATAATGAGCTACAAAATAAATCTATAGGATTAATATAAATAAATCAAAAAAATTACTAAGATTCCCTTTATTGTAATAACTATCAATATAATATTCAGTTTTTCTTAATAGTGATTGGATGCAGGAAACTACCATTAAAATTCCTAATAAAAATAAGTAGGCTTAATATTCTATATTTTAATAAATAAATAAGAAACAAATCCAAGTAATTAATTAAATAACATCTCCAATTAATCCATTTTTTGTATACTGTCTAAAAATTTATTGTCGATTTCCAATATAACTTCCCTTATAAAATATCTCTCTATTCATTGAAACTATAATGTCAAATAAGATCATCACAATCAAAAATTCTCTTATTATATTAATATTCGAATCAAATCCATAAAAACTTATTATAAAAGGTAGAAACCACAATTGTAATAATTATTAAAAAATCATTATAATATCCCATGATTTCATTAAATTATTATAAGCCTCAAAAACTGGTAAAATAGAACTGTGAGTTTCACTAATTAAGTAATCTAAATTTTTATTTTACGAAATTTATTCAAACTATATAATTTTATCTCTATTTAAATAAAATCAATTGTTACTAATAATCTTTGGAGAGTATATAAGAATTCATGAAGAGATTTTATTTGAATTATTTTACTAATCTATTTTTTGCAGCAATCTGATGCAATTTTTGTAAAGGATTAGTTCTTATAATAGTTCTCTTGATAATAGGTTAAGCTTCTGGGCTAAGTTCGATAGTGAATTATTATTTATATTATTCTGGCTTACCTTAAATTCTCTCAGATTCAAATGAATCTACTGAGGAATCAGGTTAATTATTTGCAAAAGTATTTCTTAATGAAATTTATGGTCCTTAGGGACTAGAAAGATTCCAATTACCTGATTCTTCTTCAATGCTGTCAGATTAACTTGATTTCATTTAAGATTAAATTGAGTTTTTGGATGATTTTACTTAAATTAATTAAATTTGATAATTAAATATTTAAGGATTATATATGCTGAGTCTAATCGAAGCTTCTCTTAGAATCATATAAGTTATATGAATTGTAGAAAAAGCTTTGATTATTTAGAAATTATTTATAATATCAAAATTATTTAAAGGGTTGAATATATTAGAAAGTCTTTCTAATTTCAAAACACATTTCTTTATATCAAAATTATATGATCTATGTTTAAATTTTATGATTACGGGGTGACTATTTAAGTTAAAGGTAGAATATGATCCCCGTTATTTAATTTATTAAAGGGGGTAATTTTATATAAAAAGAAGACAATGGATTAAAAAACTAAAGTGGAAGTATATTAAAAATATTATAAAGTAGAGTGATCTATGTGACAATTAGAATAAGTATTTTAAACAAAGTAAACCTTTGTTATTGAGTTAAATCATCAATATTAGATTAAACTAACCAAGACAAGAAGAACGGAAACATCATTCAGAAGCAATCAAATAAGTAATATTTATTGTATAATAACGGTAGCAAGCTAGAACATTTAATATAAGTAAATGGTAGGAAATGATTGATAAAGAAGAATTATATTAGATGTCATTGACTGGCCATTTAATTAAAGCAATTTAACTTTAAAATGGTAACGCTACTTTGAACAACCTCATTAATGTAACAGAACCTTATCTCCCATACTTAAGAAGGTAAAATGGTAAAAATTTCACAGGTATGGCTACAAGAACAGTAAAAGGATGCCTATCTGCAGTTGTTTTTAAAAGAAATGATGAATCTACTTGGTCTATTGATGATACTAAAGTTGAAGAATTTATAAATCTAGCTAATAGGAAATTAACTTATTTTTTTGAAAAACTCAAGAAAAATTTCCCAATGTATGATAGCATAAAATAAGAATCTAATGGAAAAAAATCAAAAAAGAAAATAAAAACAGAGGCAAAAAGAGATGATGATTAATTCAATAATCATTTCTAATAATATTTGGATTAAAAGTCTGACATGTAGGATCATATTAAAATTGAAAATAATTTCTAATCATTTGATTAAAATGCTACCAATAGAGCCAACTCAGATTGGCTCTATTCCATCAGTGACAATATCTTTAAGAATCTATAGTACATTAGATCAGGCGAAAAATTAGACGATTAGTTTTTAGGAAACTTAATTGTTTTTTATAACATGAAAAATTAGTTAGAGAGAATGTAAGAATGTTAAAGATATGTTGATTGATCTTATAATATAATATATCAATTATTATACCAGTTGAAGATAGAGACTGTTTATACATATATATATATAAATTCATAATAATAATAAAAAATTAATTTAATTTGATATCAAATACATCAATTCTTTATTATATTCATTATAATACAAATATTGATTGTAAAGAGAAATATTAATTACAATATTTTTGAAAAGAACTTATTGTAAATATCAACTAATTTTCAGAAAAATTTATTTCTCAATTATTATTTTGAGATAAGTCTTCTATTGATTAACTATTCCAATTATTAAGCAAAATCGTCTTTATGAGTCAATTTTATTTAAAGGCAGAATCAGTATCAATTTAAATATGATTTTGCTTATTAGTCATTATAATAACTAGATATTTTTATATTTTTGAACAACCTTTATTAGATTGCAAATATAAAATATCTAAATTAGTCATATTATCATAAAATGTTTAAATTTATTATGTTATTTTAAGTAATTGAAATTTTTTAACTCGGTGAAACCTGTATATAAATAAATATGCTTAAATTGATAACATTAGAAGGATTTAATATTTAAAGAAATATGTATTAATTAAACATCATCTGCAGTTTGTTGAAATGTATATTAGAATCTTAACATTTTGTGACTACTGACAAAATTTTAGTGCTTCAGTTGTAAATATGTTAGTATTTATTTAGTGAATATAAAAATGAAATTTATTATGATTAATTAAGTTAAAAAATTAAAAAAATTTAGGTTAATCAATCAGTTTTAACATTTATGATATCAATCAATAAATAAATAAAGAAATGACACTATAATTATTTTTTAACAGTTAAAAATTATCATCAATAATACAAATTTTTAATTTAGGCAACACCATATTACTTTATTAATTGTAAATTAATTTGTTGTAAATCTTAATGTTATTTATTAAACAGGGTTTTACATTATTTTGATGAATTCATTTGTGGTGTACAAAATAATAATAACAATGTTTTTGAATTGAATCTTAAATTTGATTCTCATTTAATTTAAGTGGTGAACAAATCTTTGAGTTACTTTAATTTAAATATTGGATTATTTCTTTTGTAAAATAATAATATTATATTTAGAATAATGAGCGCTAGAACCCCAATACCTACTTTCATTCTAAAGACTTATCAAATGCTCGAAGTAATAAACTCTTAGAATTTATATAAGGAACCTAAAAATAGTAATATTGTTAGTTGGACTGCATAAGGCACTGCTTTCATTGTTTACAATCAGTAGCAAATGGAAAAATAAGTGTTATAAAATTTCTTTAAACACAGTAATTACTCTAGCTTTGTGAGGTATAAGACAATAATAATACTACTTCTAGATAGTTAAACTTATATAATTTCAAGAAAGTTCGATCAAATGAAGGATAAATTTTTAAGCATAAATGTTTTAAAAAAGGAATGAAGTAATATTGTTACAAGTAATGTAGATCTATGTTACAATTTATAAAAAGAAGAAATCAAGAAGAGATACAACCACCATAAATATAAGAAGAACCAAGTAATTTAATCATAGTATTTTGTAGCCATAAATATCAAAGAGGAATAAAACCTATTCAAAGAATGCGCACTTGATATAAAGGAAACTAATAATAAATTAAAAGAAGATATGAAACTATTATAAGAAACTTCATCCTATCTTATTGATTAAATGCAGAATTTAAATCATGTATAATAGATAATATAATAAGTTTGTTTACAATCAAAGTGTTGACATAGAAGTAAAATTTAAGTAAGTAGGATAAATGTTGCATGCAATAAATGAAGAATTGAGATAAGAAAGTATAACATTATCTTATATTAGATAAAAGTGAAACCCAAACCAATAAATTGTTAGGTGACTATAAATATACAAAAGAATTAGATTTTTAGGAATCAAAAATCGGTTCCCCAAACCCATATGTTGATTATAACAGCACAGCATTAAATCCTCTTGATTATGAGTGCTTTATAGATTCGTTTTTATGACAACTTATAAACTATACAGGAATATATATATTATAAATTTAATTATAAAATTTCCATATAACCCAAAATTATTCTTCTAGAATGATTTATTTCTTTTAAATATGCAATAAATGACATTATATTATTTTATGTTATGCCTTACTATCTTAAATATTTATTTGTTTTTACAAAATCTCATAATTAAATTAATTTAACAAAAAAATAATTGACAAATATATTTTCTAATTTTAAAGCAAATAAAGATTAAGTATCTCTATTAATTTTAGTTCAAAAGGATCATAAATAATATGGAAGATATAAAATCATTAATCTTTTTTATTTTTGAGCATGAATATAATCCTTAATAAGAGATACTTCATTACATTAATAAATGAAATAATAATTTGTATAATTTTGATATATTTCATATTCATTCTTTATTAATTGTGTCATATGTAATTGTACTAATAGTTTATAGTCTATTTCCACATATTGATATTGTTGACTTATCTTTCTTAATTTAATGTTATTTTAATCTTAATTCAAGTAATTGATATTAGGTTATGAGTTTATTATCTTTGTTTTTATTTTCTTATAACCATAATTATTTGGTTTTTTTCTAATTTCTTATAGATTTTTCTCCTTACTCTTCTCTAAACAATGAAATATGATATTATTTAATTATTTCATTTACATCTGTTATAATGCTGTTTTGAATAAAATTGTTTTTCCTTTCATTTTAATGCATTGACTTAGATTGGACTTTATTATTTTTTATTTAATTCTCTCTTTTGTTGTACAGATCTATTATCAAAGGAAGTTTAGTTGATTATTATTGTTATTATTGAGAGTCATAATTTTTACTAAATTTTATGTTTTGATAATTAATCATTAACAATCTATTATATGTTAAGTACATATATTGTAATCTTAAACTACTAAGTGATCTGACGGTTTTCCTGATGTTTTTATCCAATTTTTTAAGCAAATGACTCTCTTTAAATTCAATTTATCAAATTAGATATCCTAATACCTCACATCTTATCTACAACTTCCACTTATTAATGTATTTACATATCCATCTAATGTTATCATTCTAATAAAATGATTATTAAAATCATTAACAAAAATGTTTCCTAAAACATCAATTCCCATTTAATCTGGTGTATTAAATAAGTTCATTCCAAATAGCCCATCTTTGAAACCACTAATTTTAATAATTAACAATTCTATTACCTCTATCCACATATCCCAGCAATAGTTTTTGTTATTTTCCTTTATAAATCAATTTGTCTTATACAATGATTTCCAGAATCTACTATATATAGAAATTATCTAAACTCTTCTTATGCTACTAATTACTCTTTATAAATGTCTTTTATTTTATAAGGATCTACTGGATCGCTTTAGGAATCTAAACATTGAGTATAGTTTAAAGAATCAACAGATAAACATTCAGTGTTATTATTAGTCAAAATTATTGTTTATTTTGTATATTCTTACTTTGCTAATGTTTCATTTTTACTAAAGTAAATTACACTTTTGATATTATTAAATAGAGAACTTTTAGCATCACCATCTCTAAATCCTGCATTCCCTAATGGGGATCCTGCTATTATTTTACTTCTATTGTCTATAATTCGAACTAGTATTACCTTTATCAATTTCAAATATTGCATTTTTATAACCCAAATAATAAGTCGAAGTATTTTCATTAAAAGAAACACTTGGATACCAATAAAAAGAACTTAAATTGCCATTTAATATGCTTTTTCTTAAAAGAAAATCCATTTCTTTTGATCCATAATAGGATGGAATTTGATAATTTTCACTTGTAAAAACAATAGGTATAATAAAAAATAAAAACATATATTTAATTATTAAGTTTTAAATTCTAATTTTGATAAATATATATAATCATATGGTTCAAAACAGAACTTTAAATTGCAAATGATTAAATTTGAAAAAACTATTTTTTCATCTTAAATTTATAATTATAAAAGGTAGATATTTCTATTCTATATTCTTTATTACTTTTGAATATAGTTATGCTCAATATTATAAATAAATAAAACAATTCAAAGTTCTTTTGATCCTTTTTATTTCTTATTTGTTTATCTTCAAACTAATTCAGTTCATATCATTTTTTTTATTCTTAGCATCATGATCAAGATGTTTATTTCTAAAAGCATTTTCATATCAAATCTTGAAAAGCAATTTAATTTAAAAGATAAAATGTTTAGCAAATCGAATATCCAATTATTTATTTAAATTACAATAATATATTATGATAATTAATTTTATAATTATGTTTGTGAAGTTTTCATTTATTAAAAAGCGTTATTGATGCAAAATTCTAATACTAGAATTAATTGTCAAAAACAAATTATCTCTCTAAAAATTATATTTTCTGAGGATTGCATAGTATATAACTTTCAAAATAATTTTATCTAACAAAAGTTTATAAAGGTATGAATAAAGTGGAAATTATACTTAATATAATTATAAATCACTTTCCTTCTAATTCAATTGGTTATTTTGTTATGTTCTTCGTTTAATAGTTGATAATAATTGTATTTCCTTATTCTTTTTTTTTTTACTCTTATATCAACGAAAAAATTATTATTTCCTTATCTCGTTTTCTTTATACCACATGCTTTATTTAAACTTATTATGCTAGAAATGGCAGTGGGGGTTGGTCTTTTGTTGTTTTTGTAATAATGTATCAAAGACTTTGCACTTGAGTAATTCATTCCTAATTATTTCGCAACCTAAATATAGTATAGAAGGTAATGACTTGTTTTATTCGTTTTCCTTATGAAAAGACCATCTAAAACAATAAAACTTGTGTTTTTAATGGAATTTTATGGTAACGTTTAGCTTCGGCATTGGCTGTTTAACTACATCTTTGTTTTCGTAATTCAACTTTAAACTCTGATGATTCTGATTAACTCTCTTGACTTTTGTCCGATTACAGTAACTCAGCAAAGGAAGTTTTACTCATTTGAATATATTTACTATAAATTATTTAAAATGATCTCTAATGCACACAGTCCTTAATAATGGCTGATTATATATTATTTATTTAAACAAAAATACGTATCCAGTTTCTTTATACATTAATAAATTACAAACGCTATTGAAAAAAGGATTTCTATTTTTAATTCCAATTTTTTTTTAAGATTGATTGACAATTAATTTTTTATTACTAAATATAAATATGTTATTAATTTATACCAATTACTATCTCATTAGAAAAATGATCTCTTTAAAAAACTAATTAATCTAAATCCTAAAGCTATTTTTAATTCTATTAAAACTATGTTTATTTACAAATATTATTATTGATTCCTTTGAAAATTTAGTTGCTTCATTAACATTGATGCTACTCTAAGAGATTAATTACTGAAGATTTTAAAATCAAATTTAAAGATAATTTAAATAATTCCAATTGTGTAACATTAGCATTTAATAAATGTTCAATATTCCATTGAATTCGTTCATAAAGAAAGAAAATTACAACCTCAACTTTAATTTAAAATATTTTTTTGTTTTTCGAATAAAAGAAAACTAATGCTAAAATTTAAGATAAATAAAAATATTAAGTTATTTCTAAACCTAATAGAAGTTCAAAATTTATAGAGTAGGGAATTAAGAGTACTGAAGGTATGATTTAATGGTAACAATTAATTGCAAATAATTAAATCATCTATTATTTTTTCAAATTATGTTTTGTTCAATCTTTTATTAGCAACAGGAAAGACAGGATGTCTTCAATTATTAATAGAAATTAAATTTTCCATTATTATACTTCTAAATCTTTTTTTGGAGACAAATATATATTAGGAATGAAGAAAACATTTATCCTTATTACTTTAGATAATTTAAATATTATGAAAATTCATTCTTTCTTTCCTTTAATAGAATCCCATAAGGAACTTACATTTGATTTAATTTAATTCCAATTTTTATGTATATTTTCAACACTTTGTTCAAAGTTTTTGGCTTTATTTTAATATTCTTCCTAAGAATTAGCTTTAACTTGATTACAAATTTTTCTCTTTGATATTGTTCATATTCTTTTTGTCTTAAATAATTTTCATAAGCCTCTCTCTCCCTTTCATTATAAAATTAATTTTTTCGCTTTTCTTATTCATAATATTATTATTTAGCTTAAAATTCTCGTTATTTCCTTTATATGACTTCCTATGCATATTAATTCAAAGTTTCTTCCATTCTTCTCATTTCTTCTTCATAATTATTCCTTTACTCCTTTTATTAATGTTATTATTATGATTATTATTAATAGTAAAAATTTTATGATGCCTATTTAAAGGCTTATTCATAAGCTGTTCTTGTATTCCATTTTTAACTTTATTTATTATTTTCATATACCTATAATTTTAGTTAGTATGATAAGATTATTATTATTGATTAGCATAATTTCTTTTAGGATCTTAATATTACTCAGAATGTTAATAGCTTTATTAATTTTATCCTAAATTTCGCATATTATCATAATCTCTTTTGGAATTTTCATCAGAAAGTATCTATAGAAGTATTCAAAATTAAAACTTCATAAGCTTCATTGACTTCTTTAAACTTTTCTTCTCTTCCTTAATTAAGATCTGGATGAAATTCCTTTGCCAAAGCATAATAAGCTTTCTTTATTGTATTTTAATCATTTGTTTAGGATATATTAAGCATACTATAGTAATCTTTATGGTAATTGAATTTAGCAATTGTGAAGAAACATTTATGACACCTCATAATAAGGAAATTATTATATAAATGAATTTATTTATTTATTTGGAATAATATTTAAAAATAAGTTGACTCAGATAAGAATTTCAAATAGGATAGCTAGAATATTTATATATTTGTGGTTGGCCTAAATATTATTAACTCCTTTTATTTTAATTGAGTTTCTTTTTATTAAGGGTTTCTTATAAATCCATAATATTTGTTTAGACAATTGGACTTAATTAGCTAGTCAATCAAATTAATTTTTATTCAGTTTATTGCTATTTAGTAATTTTAGAGAGTATGATATTCTCTACATCACTTATAAAGCCTATGAATACAAATTTGTCAACTGCTATTTACAATTAAAAAAACTTTTTTATCATATAATTAATAATCAATTATTATATTATAAATTTTCCAATTTCCAGATGCCATGTATGATCTCTAAAGAGGAGTCATAATATTCTAAGTTGATGTAGTTGGATCGAATGGTTTTGCCAATACTCATAACTAATATTTAGTGGAATTTATTATGATTGTAATTTCCAAACGTAATTATCATTAATATCTATTATCTGGTTTATAGATCTATCCAAATATAAATCCAAAATATACAGATAATATTGAGTTCTTTTTTTGTATAATAATTGTTCCTTATAATAATATCAAATAATAATATCTTTAAATGTTAAAATAAATTGATAATAGGAAAAATGGAGTAACAATTGATAAAGAATTCATTCAAATTCTTGAAAATTAATAGTTTTTAACAAGTCCACATTTGATATTTTTCTAACGAGTGTTTTATAAATATTTTTCAAATCAAAGAAAGGTAAATTCTTCAAGATTACTAGATATTTTTAGTTGATTGCTATTTCTTCGCTGAATTTATGCCAAATTTAACAAGCTAATTATCAAGCAATTTGATTGACTTTGAAAAAATAAATAAAATCAAATAATAGATAGAGGATAGGAAAACTATATAATCTAATATAATTTCTAATTCAATGAATCAAAAAAGGAATTAATTGAATCAAGAATCTTTAGTAATCGAAAAACAAAATAAAGATTTTGTATTCGAGGTCATAAGCATTAATTAAATTAAATAGGTTGATGAGGGGATTTTTAAAATTTCTTAATTAGAAAATCTTCTTTCTCAATAAACCTTAAATGATGACTATTAAAAAGGAAATTCAATAATGAACTATGAGTATGCATACTTTCCAATCAACTTAGGAAATTTTCATTGGATAAGTGTATTAGTCTATTTTACAGAAGGCATAATTATATATTAAGATTCCCTAAATGGATATAATACAGATATTATAGCTGCTATTTAAAGAATAATTAAGTATAAATGCACACAAAATATTGATTGGAAAATATTTAATAATACTCCCAGGCAGATTGGATCATCAGTATAATTTCAATTTATTTAAGGATTGTGGTGTATTTACATTATATGCTTTATTTTTTTTGTACACAAGAGGGGAATTGATAAAAAATGATAGTTATACTTAGACTTTTATAAGCAGAGTTAGATAAAATTTTGTCACGTTGGCAAGGGCTGAATTAACGCATATGCTTAATGCTGAATAAGTTATTAATATAGTAAATTAATTATGATACTCTCTATTGAAAATACTTTAAACTAAAAATGTTAGATCTTTATTAATTTTCATAATTTAAACAAATTCATAGAAAATAAAAAAATGAAAAGAGTAAATATCAGTATTACAGGCTATTGTTATATGAATCGTAACTGTCTCTCTCAAATAACAACTTATTACTTTCTGTTATTTAGCATCTTGCCCTAAATATCATAAAGTTGTCTTCATCATCTTATTTAATTTTAATTAAATAAACATTTTCTCCTTTATCAAAATGATGATCTTGTTCAGCAGGTAAGTGATCTGAGGCATCATTTACAAAATATAAATTATTAGAATTTTCAGCTTTTATGATATTTAAAAATGTCTGACATTCTTTTTCATTACCGGTGCAATTATAAAAGAGAGTTTGATTATTATACTAATGTTCAGGCATGGCTAGATGGTTGTAGACTGTTAATGATGTTGATTTTGAAAACTACTATTTAGGAGCTAAAAATTCATATTTTTAATCTGAAATCTGATGTAGTGATATAGGTTTTGGTGAAAATTCGTAATCATTATTTACAATTGATAAAATACAAGTGATTGTCAACAAAGATAATAAACCATAATTCATCATCTTTTATTTAGAAATGACATTCACTCTTATCATCTCTTGGTTTACTTCTTAAGAACAATTCATACATTTAAAATTTTAACTAATAAATATTATTATATAAATACTTTAATTCTTCTAAGTATTATATTTTTAATCTTTACTAATTATGTTCTTCAATTAGTAATTAAATTTATTCTTCTTTCTGTTTTAGTAAGATTTAATAGTTTTAATTTTCTTCCATCAAAGAATCGAACTATTATTTTTTTCTATCTCTTGATTGTTAAGCAGAATTTCTATTTCTCAATTTTCTTAACTCTTCTTTTGAGAGACTATTACTAGAATCATAATTGGTTTTTTGTTTTTTTTCTATTCTTTTTTTTATAATTCTTTCTTTTCTATCATTTTTGTATTTTTATTCTAAATCAGTAGATTTGCTATGTTCAGGAGTTTCTCCATTTTCTTAATATGGAGGGAAAATCAAATCATCCTCATAATCAAAAGGGATGTTACAATCATCTTAATCAATAAAATTCATTTATTTATTTTTTTAGTTAAACTTATTATTCTAACAAAAATGAATGAATATGTACTAATATATTATTTTGCTGACGTGGCCAGAAATAAACAGAAATCAATTACCTTAAATATAAATACTTCTTCTTAAGTTAACAAAAAATTGATTTGATTTTTCATATTAAGTTTTAAAATTTCTGAATTCAACCTAGTAACATATTTAATTTAACAAGATAATAAAAAAATAAAAATGATGCAGACACTCTTATAACAAAAGAAACTTAATTTATATTTTTATGGATATATGACCTAGAAATATTATATTTTTTTGGCTAAATACATATCATTGATTAGAATTTTTTTTCCTAATGTTCAAATGATATTTTTTCTTTAGATTTTTTTTTTCAATAACTTAAATTTTTTATTTAAAACTCTCTTTTAAGTAAATCCATTATTTGTTTATTTTATTTGACGCATATTAATACAACGAATAATTTACTAAAATGAACTTCAAATTTCTACAACTTTTAGTGAGACAATATCACATTAAAATAGATTCACTAATAAACTAAGTGTTACCTTAATTTTACTTAAAAGATAAATTTGTATTATTATAAGCATTAAGATCTTAGCATCATATAGATTCAATTCCATTTATTGATAAATTATTATAGTTAAATGTAAATGATGCACAAATTTTAGATTTAAATGCCTCTGGAATAATTAAAAAAAAATTGTATAATTTTTAATAAGATATGTAATCGATAAAAAAAGAATTTCAAAATTTAAAATATCTTTAAGGTTTTGTGTAATAAATTTATAGACTTTAAATTAAGATTTTTTTAATTGTCAAATTAGATAATGAGATTGAAATAAATTAATAAATTATTTTAAATTAAAAAGAATAGCCTTAAGTCAAATACAAAATGCAAATGATTTTATAGGATAGTTCCGAAAATGCAATTATATGCCTTCATTCATTTCAATGTCATGGAGCAATAAACCTTTAAGATTTTTTAAAAAGAAGTTTTATTCAAATTTTTATTCGAAAGATTAAATGTCTATATTAGTAATTTTTATTAAAATATCACATCCCTTTCTTTTGAGAATAATTTAAGAGTATAATTAAGATTATACGTTATTATTTCTTTGAATTATTGAAAGTACTTCAAAAAGCTACATTGTAAATATTTTAATTTAATAATAGAAAGTATAGATACAAGTATTCTAATCCTATGAAATAATTTAAATTGAAATTTAATGAAATATATGCTTTCTAAAAATATGGAGGAGTTATATCAGTATTTCTTATAAGTTTATCTTTTTAATGATCTTAGTGTTTAAAAATAATAGAGATTTTGCTCCCCAATTAAAAAAATGTTAATAACTATATGTTTTATTTGATCTAAGAAATTGAATAAAATCATCTTATTTTATTTTTCTATCTTCTTCTATTTTAGATAAACTATTGATTTCATCGAGAATTAATAAATACTGTACTTATTGAATATCCAAACTGCATAATTTAAATAAATATTTTCGTTTCTTAAAAGTTATTACAATTTTTTAAGAAAGATGATGTTTTTGTTTAAGCAAGTAATCTTCTAATGTTACATTTATTTCCAACAAATAGCATCTTAATAAATTTCTTATATTACATCCTTCACAATAATAGTTATCATAGCCAGGAAATTATTCAATTTTATGATCTTTTATTAAATTAAATAATAACTATTTCTTTTAATAATTTATTCTAATATAAGGTTTTTAGATGATAAATGAAGTATTATTTTCCCAATAATTTTCCTTCAAGTTCTATATAAAAAATTTTCTTGAATTTTTTTCTTTATAATAAATTGTCACCAATAATATAAAGCCGGTTGTTAATCCTATAAAAATTAATAAGTAATCAGTCTGCTTTGATACAACTATTGTAATTGCAATGCGTAAAAAAAAATGAAAAGAAACTTAAAAGAACGCATGACTAAAATTAGAAACAATATATAGAACTGCTTATAATTACATAAATGTATTCCCATAAGAGTAAAATTCTATATAATTAGATGTTGCTGGATCAATATTGAATTCTAAAAATCCCAAAATGATATTTGAAATAGTAATCGCATCCTATAGATACTAATTTCTTTTCATAATTACAATAAATACAAAAAGTATTATTGTTATGATGCTAAATGCAATATTCAAATACCAGGTTTCAATCTTATGATTGAAAAAATGGAATCCAAGAACTACTAAGTTTGAAATAAAGGATAACACAATTGTAAAAATGAAAACTGGTTGTTAGATTTAGTTTGTTTTTTCCAATTAATATTATTGTTCTAAACTCTAATTCTCAAATGTTAAGATTAGTTTTTTAATTTATTTCATAAATTAATAAAATTCTAAAATATAGTATCTCACTTAATATGTAGAAGAATTTAATTAAATAAAAAAAATGTTCTAGGATTAAACAAATAATTTTCCTAAGAAATGATCACAAATTAATATTAATTAAAACAATTAAATAATTGAAATATATATATTCAAATCATTCTTTTAGTATTTAACATAATAATTTCACAAAACTTATTAGATTGATTTTAAAAAGTTAGGAATTCTTTACTAAGATTCTTCTAGTTATTTACGATATTGAATCATAGCAAATTAGACTTAATGATTAAGTTTTAAATTGGCTTTTTACAATTTACCATAATAATTTTAATATTTTTAAGCATCATAAATAGTATTTTGTAAGTGAAAAGGTGTTTCTGTATTACAACGATAATATTATTAATAGAGTTTAACATCTCCAATTTGATAATCTTTATATTTTGTATGAGAATTTACTAAACCTTTGAGAGCATTGTTTACTTATTTTCGACTTTAAATAAGTTCTTTTTATTTCTATTTATAATCTAATTTTAATTCTTCTACTTCACATCTTAATTATTCAAGTTTTCTCTTTCTTTCATCCTCAAACTCTTATTTGTAAATCAATTTCTCTTGAGTATAATTAGTGATCTCCTAATATGTATTTTTATCTCTATCTGTTTAGCATCTAAGATTAATATATATATATATAATAGTACCCTTCAACTCTAAGTTTTCTTAAAATGGTTCTAGATGTATTAATACGATGAGTTTAGGGTTAGGATATTTGTTCATCTTTAACTTTAACCTTTGTAAAATCTAATGTTAAATAATTTGACCTTGGTTTATTAAACATTATTTAATTATAAAATAAAAATTCAATGATCATTTAATCTCTTCAATAAAGATCTTATGAGCAATTAATAAAGGTTTTACTTATTCTGGATTGGATAATATTTTATCATTTAAAACATTTAATATAGTACTCCATTTTTATTTTTCCTATTCTTCTAATTCAGATGCATTCAATTTTTACAAACATTTTGTAAATTCCTCTGGCCAAATAGTCTATAGTTATTGAAATCTAACTATTACATCTTAGTTGTCTAGAATTATTTATATATCATACTTCGTACTTTAAGGAATTTATTTTAAGCAGCATCACTAAATAATTCTAAACTCATGCATAAGATTGAAAATGTTTCAAAAGATAAATTTTTCTCTTCTTCAACAATTAAATCAGCATTTTCTTCAAATGCATCAACCAATTTATCTTCATCATATTTCTCTACTTCAATATGTCTATTTAATAAAAGCCATTCATCAATATTACACATTCCATTTCCATCTAAATCACTAGCAGCAAATGCATTTATAACATATGCTTTTGTTTTTTCAACATTATTTCTAAATATTTATAATACTCTAATCATCATTAAATCAAAATCTATTATTCCAGATTTATTTTATCCTTTTGGATCATTTTCCTTAAGTTCTTCAAATTCTGATTTTAAATAATTAAATTCTTCTTGAGAAAAATTATATTATTAAAGTTAGGATAAATATGACAATGCTCTAACATAAGGAATGAAATATCTTGATTCTGATTCATTATCTTTTATTGTAATTCCCAAATTCTATTAATTACTTACATACTCTAAAGCTTCTAAATATCTTTGTTACTCATTTGCACTATAATTTTAATTTTCTTCAAATAACCCCATAAATTTAGCAAAGATATTTATTCTCACTAATTTTATATTTTTTTTAATGGAGAGAACTAAAATCATAAAACGTTGTTCTGTCACTTTAGTGTAACCAAACTGTTACATATAATAATTATATATAAATGCTGACATATCCTAATCTTTTAATTATTTTTATTCTTTTTAATTATGAATCTTATCAAAATATAATGTACTAATATATTTTAATACTCCTTTAAGAGGTAAAAAATTAGTAAACTTTGACATATTTTTGGATTTTACTTTGTCAATTAACAATTTAGACTAATTTTTTTAAAAATCATAAGAAATCGTTACCTAAAGATGAATTATTTAATTACCTTCTAACCTAACTAAGGTATTCTATTTTTCACTCCTTTTTTCGCTTACTATTACTGTTACTATTTTTGCTATTTATGTTCATTTTATTATGATAATGGTTGAGAAGAAATTAAATTTTATTCAACACTAGCAAGCTAAACAATAGATGTATGTTCTTATTTTGTCTTTAAATCTTAAATTAATATTCTATCATCTATAGATTAAAGTTTCAATTTGTGAATTTCATCTTATAATTGTTTTATTTAATTAGATAAGTTTTCATTTTAAAATTAAAGTGAAACTATAGTGATTTTCTTTTGATCAATATCATCAGTTAATTCAACTAACCTAGCTTTAGAGTAATTAAAAAATGAATATAATTGCTTAATTTATTATTCCTTCTTCTATTTATTTTTTTATTACAATTGTGAATTATCATCAGAATTGATTGAATTATTTGATGTCCCTCCATATACAGACATTCTTTTACTGCTTTGAACCTGAGCTTAGATATTTGAAACACCATTTTAGGAATTAACATCTTCTGCATCCTTTAATAATTAATCTAGCATTTTGTCAAAATTTTAATCTTATTAATTTTCTCCTTTATTATTAACTTCTTGGATAAATTCAGTATATTTTAAAGCATTTTCTATATTTTCCTATTTTAATGAATCATAATTTGATCCTATCATTGTTAATTCAGTTTAAATTTCAACTTGTCTACAATACATTTCCTATAAGTCATTCTCTACTTGAGCTTCAGATGTTCTATATTCTATGATTCTATCATAATTTAATTCAATTTGATTTAATTTATCTTATTCTTCAACTTCTTCCTCCAATTATTCAATGCTTGAATCAGACTTTTAGGTTGTCGATTTCTTTTTCAATAAATCAGGAGGTTAATTAATTGGAGAGTTTATAATACTAACAATACTTACTTTTTTTACATTATTTCTAATGGGAATCAGATTATTACTTGTAGTTGTTTAGTAATTAGAAGGTTATATGTTTATATTAGAAGTACTGTTTTTCTTTTAAATATTCTCTTAATATGATTGTTTGATATCTGTCATTTAATCTTTTCCAAAAGTTTATTGCAATTTGTTTTCATAATACTATATCTTTTTTTATTAAGATTAGATATCACATTCTAATGATTTAATTTTTTATTTTTAATATCTATTTCTCTTTATTTTAATTCAAATCTCTAACGAAGTTCTTTATATTTACGACCTTAATCTTATATTTCAGTCTTTAATTTATGAATATCTATATTAAATTGTTCTACATTAGAATTAAGTAATTTAATTTAGTTTTCATATTCTTGACTTGTTTTTGAATATTTATTATTCATTCTCTCAAATTCTGTAAGGTTCTCCAATTCAAGTTGATTTTCTTTAATAGATAATTATAATTAATAGTCATCAATATAAAGTTAGTATTATTTCATAAAAGTAGTAAACAATGAAGAAATTTCCTTAAATTCTTCTGTTAAAATATCTGTTATGAAATCTTCCATTTTGTCTAAATATTCCTACCTATTTAAAGGTGTGATTTGAGATTAAAAGAATTACTCAGTCTATAGAATTTACTGTCTTCTATTACCAATTCTAGATGAAGATCCAACCTTTTCCAAACTGCTTAAGGAATTATTCTTTCTTTTAGCATAGTCAGATTAAAATGGTACATAAAATTTATTTGTTGATGATGAATGAGACACTATACTTTAGAGCATTTCTTAAGAAGTTCTCTATCGAGAATTTAAGAATTAACTCGTTTCTAAAATTTTTATTGCTCTTACATTGTCTTTGCTTGCTTTATTCAATGAAATCTGATAATATTTTGTTGGCTTCTTCATTCTTAGATTCTCCTAAAGTTCTGAAATGTGATCTACTTTAGCATTGACTCTATCTTTTTAAATAATCAGAGAAAATAGATTTTGTGGGAGTAGTCATTGGTCTTTAAGCATCCATATTGATTATTTAGTTTTGTGCTGATTTATAATAACTGGAATATTAATAAATTTTTAGTCAATATGATTGAGAATGATTCAATTTATTACATTTATATACAGTACATGAGTTTCACTTTGATTCTTCTAAAAATATCTTATAGGCAATCAATAACGGTTTTTTACTACTATGTTGATCTGTCAATTTTTTATCTAGCACACCCAGAATTTTTTACCATTTCTATTTTTCATTCTCTTCCATTTTTATTTCATTAAGTCTCTTTAATTGTTCCATATATATTTAACCCCAATTTTATGTTAACTATTCAAATTTTTAATCAGCTTCTTAATTACCTAATATTAATAAGTATGAGATACTTTTAACTCTTAAGAATTTATTCTATTAAGCATCACTAAATAATTCATGTTCCATGCATAAAATTGAAAATCTATCAAATGATAAATTTTTCTCATCTTCTTCCACTAGATCTGCAAACTCTTCAAATATATCAATAAATTTATCTTCATCAAATTTTTCTGCTTCTATATGTCTAATCAATAGCAACCATTCATCTATATTACACATCCCATTTCCATCAAGATCACATGCTGCAAATGCATTTATAACATAAAGTTTTGTTTTTTCAACATTGTTTCTGAATATAGTTAATACTCTAATCATTAATAAATCAAAATCTATTATTCCAGCTTTATTAATATTTTTTGGATCAATTTCTTTTTAATTTTCTAATTCCAATTTCAAATAATTAAGTTCTTCTTGGGTAAAATTAAAATTTTATAATTATCCCAAATAAGCTAAAGCTCTTACATATGGAATATAATGTTTCTACTCTTATTCATTATCTTTTATAGCTATACCCAAATTCTAAATATTTTAAACATATTCTAGTGCTTCCAAATATCTTTAGAGTTCTTCCACTCTATAATTACTCTTTTCTTCTAATAAATTCATAAATTTAGCAAACAAATTCACTCTTACTATTGAAACATATTTTTTAATTGACAAGACAAGTATCATAAATCTTTATTCAGTAACTTTTGTATATCCAAACTACTATAAATAATAATTATAAATATATGATGACATATCCTAATCTCTCAATTATTTATTTTCTTTTTAGTTTGAGATTTTTTCAAAATAAAATGTAGTAATCATCTTTAGAACAAGCTTTAATGGTAAATAATTTTAAAACTTTCCCATACTTTTTGATTTAATTTTTTCAATAAGCAATTTTGATTAATTCTTTTAAAAATCATAACTAATTGTAATCTAATTTATAAATTAATCATACTTTTTATCCTAAATTAGGACCTGCTTTTTTGGTCCTTCTCTAAACAAATGTATTTTATTTAATATTTTAAGGCTTCTTTTCTTACTAAGACAAAACCTAGTTTAAATCCATTGCATCAGACATAATTTAATTTTCTAGATCATTTACTTTAACATGTAGATTAGTAATTTAATCAAGCAATTTAAAATTTTACTCCTTTATTTCTTTATTATGCTCTCCTAAACTATCATTAATTGTTTTTAGTCCTTCAATTTATTATATACCATCTTTTAACTATGTTTCTAATTATTTCATCTTACTTCCTTACATTTTTATGAATGTAATCATAGATTTTATCTTTATTTAATTAGGCATTTATTATTAACTCTAAGTAGATGGTCTATCAAGTATCATAGAAGTCCTTTTCATATTTGCTCTAATTGAAGATTACTTAACTAATTATGAATTATTTTAAGATGCACTAGATAATTATAAATTAGGTTATAAGAGTACTTATTGATCAAAAAATTTCACAATTTCTTCATCTGAAACTTTTTCCAAATTAATATTACTTAAATTAGCATTTACTTAGTTCATATCAATTTCTACTTTCTCTTCATGAACATTTAAAAAATCTATGTAATTGATAGCTTGTTCACAAAGATCTTATGACAATTCATCGAATTTTATCTCTACTAATTTCAAACAAGTTTAAGTATCTTATGCTTTAGTATAATTTGCAATTAGATCAAATTCAACCTAAGATTCTTTCTCCCTTGTTTCAACTATTCTTTCAGTATTAAATTCAATTTGATTAAGTTCTTTTTCTTCTTCATCTTCTTATTCTGTTATAGAAGGAGAAGAATCTTCTATTAATTCCTCAATTAGAGGTGTAAATTTATTAATCTAATTAGTATTGCCTGTTTAGCTTAAATTTGAATTTGAACCAATTTATTGACTTTAAAATATCGAATATCTTATTTATTAAATTGATTATCGATGATCTTTTTAAACTTTATTTTCAACATATTCTAATTTTCTTTACAATTATAGTACTTCATATCCTAATTCTTTTATTTTTCTATTTTTCAAAACTATTTCCTTTTACTTTAATTCTAATTGTTACTTCAATTGATTATTCCTTATTTACAAGTCTTTGTTTTCATTTTCATACTTTGTAATTAAATTCAATTATTCGAAATTTTGAGTTTATAATTACTTTAATTATCTTTCCATGTCCTAATTTGCCCAATTATGATTTGTATTCATTCTAATAATCTCATCTAACTTTTGAATTTCAAGCTATTTTTCATGTAATGTCAATTAGAATTTTTAATCTGAAATCTAAGAATTAAGTTCCCTCATAAATGTGTCAAATAAATTAGCCATCTCTCTGCATTCATCAGTAAAATAATCTCTAATATACTACTCAATTTTCAATAATAACTCTTGCTTGTTGTTAGAATTCAATTGCTATAAGAAAAGCTTTTCAGCATACTGAGTTTAAATTCGTTTAGACCCATTACTTTTTTAGCATAGTACTTTTTCACATGTATTAAATAGAAAGAATTTATTTGGTGGAGAAGCATGAGAAATAGACACCTGCTATCGAAAAGAAGGGCAACTATCAATAGACTAAAAGAGAGATTCATTTTAATGCTATTAAGATTTATTTCTTTCATGTATAAATTAGGAAGTAACTAATTAGTTTATGTTAAGTACTTTTTCTTCTCTTACATGAGTCATAGAAATCAGTTAAGATTTTTTTTGTATCTACAGATCTATTAGAATCTGATGTAATTGTTTTAATTCTTTTCTCTGATGTTATTGAAAATTATTTGCTTAGATTTTTAGTATGTAGTATTGATAACTAGGGTTTTTGATTAGTAAGGTTTCGGATATCCATAGAATCAAATTTATTTAAATAGTTTATTATATAAACATTTAATAAAGCAGTAAGTTTTTTTAATAATTATATGCATAATTAATTTCCAAAAATATATATCATTTAGCTATTGAGACCAGACTTGAAGTATCCATATTATTTAATTGGCCAATATGTTTTTTAATGAGTTATTGATCCATATTTAGTTTATTACGAATGGTTGACTTTTTAAAATTATAGAGAATAGGCCTTTTTGGTTTTTTATTTAAATATGCAGTAAGTAATTTCTTCTTTGATTCATATTCTTTTGTCTACACACAATTATCTGTAGATTCATTATATAATCTATTTTTCATTGATTTACTTCTAATAGGAGTAGAAGATTATGGAATTTGAGCATAAGCTGTTATCTTATTCTAAGAAAAATATCGTTCTCTATTTGGACTTTTAGGTTCAGTTGGAATCAAAATATCAACATAGTTTTCAGGAAGTGTCTTTATTCTATTTTATAACATCTTTTATTTCATAATTTATTGATTTTGTTATTAGATAGATTATGTTAAAAGAATTTAACTTTAAATATCCATTTAAGATTAATAATGTTAATGCAATTAATTTTATTTAGATGAAGACTTTGAGATTCTTTAATATTTAGAATCAATTCCATTATTTAAATATTTTTGATAAGTTTATTGAATTTAATTTGAGATCTTTTTATTTTTGATAGATGATGGAATTTATTCTTCATTACTTAATTATTTAATATACTACTATTTTTAATAATTTACATCCATTTTATATAATATTTCTCTATATTTCTTTTTGTCTAATTTAATATTCTCAGATAAATCAATTGTAATTTTAGATGGATAATTAGTCTCTTTTTCAGTACCTCTATAATCATTCAATAAAGGATGTTAAAGTGCTTAATCAACCGTCATTCTTTTATTTGGATTCCAACTTAAACATTTACTAATAAAATCAATAATAATATCAGAAGATTTAATATAAGTAAATAACGACTTTCTTCTAGGCATCTATATTTCTCGAAATATCTTATCAGCTATTGGAGCATTTATCTATATTAAATCCTCTTATGATGGTTTACCAAGAACTTCTACAATTTTTTCTAATTGATTCAAGGTTGATTAACCAGTAAAGATAGATTTACATAGAACCATTTCTCCTAATATACAACCAACACTCCACATATCAACAGAATTATTATAAATAGGAGATCCTAAAAGAATCTCTGGAGAACGATACCACCTTGTAGCTACATAATCTGTCATTACAGTAAATTCATCTATATCTGTTGCTAACCTTGCTAATCCAAAATCAGCTAACTTAATTCTGCAATCAGAATCTATTAATATGTTTGATGGCTTCAAATCTCTATGGATCAATCCACCTGAATGAATATATTTGAGACATTTCAATATTTAATAGAGAATGTATATCATATGTTATCCTTCAAGTAAATTCGCTCTTATGACCTAACATAACTCTTATTAATACTTTATGGAGATCTGATTCTACATATTCAAATGTCATATACAAGTCTTTCATATTCATTGCTCTGTGTATGTGTAGCAATTTAACTATGTTCTCATGCTACGTCAATTATTATAGATAAATAACTTCTCGATATGTTCTCTATGCGTCAGTATCATTTGAAAAAGCATCAAAAACCTTCATGATACCTATTTTTATTAACCTTTTTCAAAGCAACAATTTTCTTAGTCTATCTATCCATTGTTTTCCAAATAACTCCATAGGCTCCTTTCCCTTTAAACTCTAATAATTGATAGAGTTTTAAAATGTTTTCGTCAACAGATTGTCCATCTTAAATTACATTCTATTATTACATGTATATTTATTTATAATATTATTCATATTTCTAATTTCATTTAATGCTTCTCTTTTTCAGCAACCTTTCTTGCCCATTCATCTTCTAAATTTTTGAATTCATCACTCAAATCTTAGAGTGTTTTTTATATTGCATCATATGGTTTGATAGATCCATTTGTTTAAACCTTAATTTCAATGGTATGTTAAAGTGGATGAATTTGTCTATATCCAGAAAATGTCACTTCCTTTTACTTTAATAGATTCATTCGAACTAAATTGCCTTAATAAAACATTCATTCTAAATTATACCTATTGTATGATCCTCTAAATATAGTTTTACACAACAAGCATTGTTCATCTTTTTTTCATCTTCCAAAATAACTCTTGACTCCTGTGTACTTTATTCTTTACTTCTTAAATGAAATTCTCTTAATTTGCTCCTGAAATCCTCTCCGTTCATGAACTAAGACTTTTAGTAATATAATTAATTAAATTAAATTAACCTTGAAATATTTTAATATAATAATTGTATTAGTTTAATCAAAATATCAAATATATCAAAGTTTATATTTTGTTAACCATTGTACTTTTCCTTATAAAATTCACCTTCTTTGATTAATTTCGGTTATCTAAAATATTTTCTAACAAATAATTAAAAGAACAACATTCATTTATCATATAATTCAGTTTTTCTCTATTTTTAACTAAAATTTTAGTGATACAAATTTCATATTGATTTTTCTTTTAAAATCTATTATTATATATATAAAATATTATTAGTATTGATCTTAGTTCTATTATTTTTATTTAAATCTTAATTTTTTATTATATCCTTATAATACAAAAAATATTCAAATTTTTTGGATCTTAATTTTAAGTAATTTCTCAATTAATGAGTTATAATTCTTCAAAAATTAGCCATCAATACGAAGGTATTCTGTTACCATATCATAAAGATTATCCTGTTTATAAATTAAAAAAAGCACTAGTATATTAATTTTAAAAATATTTAGATTCTTATAAATTTAGAATATAAGAGCTTAAATAATATGACATTTATATAATATACATTATTATATTCATTCTCAATGATCAAAACAATTTATCATTAATTAATTATAAAGTTTATTCTTTTAACCAATTCTATTCTTTATATTTTTCATCCTTGTTAATTTCAACTTTTTAATCTTTTCTTAATTTTCTTTTTTAATCTATCATTCTTTTATTCATCTTTAATCTATCGCCTATTACTGATTGCTTATTTGTTGACTTTGAATAATTATCCATATTTTTTATTATTAGTAGCATTCCCAAAGTGTATCATTCTCTCCCCCCATTCTTTTAGAAACTCATAATTAATATTTATAATATTAAGATTCAAAATATCTAAAAATAAGTTTTTCAAAATTTAATTAAAATAATATATATATTAAGATGTTATAAAATATTTGGAAAGCACCAATTTTAAATAATCCTTATGAATATTCATGATTAATCTTTTTAGGATTATGGTTATTTCTCTTGGTTAAAATTCTATGTCTATTCCTTTTGGCCTTCTTAGAATTATTATTATTTTTATTCTCCTTAATCTTGATTTTTAAATTATTCTTCATCATTATTGCCATTCATCTCTTAAATGGCTTTTTTTATTTCTTATTGACCTTTTACATCAACCCATTTGCCATCAACCTTTTCTTACATTCTTCCATGTAAACATCGTTTTTACCCACCATTATATTAAAAGCACATCATTGTTTTATAAAAAATATTTATAATTAATATCAGAACAAATTGGTGTTTTTATTTGATAGGAATATATAAAGAATTGGTTTTCTTTATCTTATTGATCTAAAAATTATTTTCTCTAGATTAAAAAAAAAACTAAATAAATTATATCATTAACTCATGTATTGTTTTAGAGCTTTTGTCATCTTTGATTTTGGGTTAGGCCAATTTTATTTGCTTTTAAGAAGAGATATTGAAGTTAATCATCTATGGTAATAAACCATAAAAGAGATTCAGCATTAGATTAAAGAACAAAATGTAATAGAAGAGAAGGTCTTTCTCACTCATTCATTATTTGGAAAAGTGAGAGGCAAATATGATTATTTTACAAGTAATATTTTATTTAAATACTTAGACCGACTTTTAATATTGATATCTGATGAGTTTGTAGACGACATTTTTTAAGCAGAGCTTTTACTATTAATTTACGCATATTTATGTGAGGTCCAAAATTACAAAAATGTAATTCTTAAGTTATTTAAATCAGCTTAAAATACAAGAACTTGAAGCTTTAGAAAAGTTTAAAATAGAAACTTTGATAAAAACAAAGGAAGATCTATTAAAATTGAATAATGCCTTCAATTACTCTAGATAATCAAACTTAAAGGCCAATATGGTAGATAAAAAATATTAAAAAATGTTAACTTGTACAACACTATCAAGTGAAAACAATGAATTATAAAATTTCTCTAGCAAATAAGTATTGGAGGAATAATATATGAAAGTATTCAGAGGGTTTATGTTGTATGATAAAAATAAATAATATTTCCTAATGTTTGTAAGAAAGGGTTTTGGTAATGATAAAACTTGGATTGAAGAAAGAGTTAGACTTGAAAATATTTTATTAGAAACTAGACAAAAAACATCTCATTAATTCTGTATTCAAAGCAATTTTGGACAATTCATTGCTGAATATGATGCAACAATATGTATCTTATAAAATAATAGTTAGAATTTTATTTTATACTTCTATCTAGAAATAAAGCAGCAGAAAACCCACAATATTAACTTTTATAAAGAATTAAAAGTTTTATACAATTGGAACCAAAATTCCATAAAGTAAGAAATAATTATAATAAAATTAAGTAAAAAAAATGTGATCTTGAAAGTAAACTCCTTTATGCTATCAATGATATAATAGATGCCGAAGAGAGAATATATATGTCAAAATATGGATCATAATTTGTAGAGTCTAAAACATTGAGACCTAAATGTTAAAGTGAAAAGACTTCTGTCTAATCCTCTCAACAAAAAATTCCTTCAATTAAGGCAATACCAATTAATTAGGATTGTCATAGTCTTCAATAAATACAAAATATATGATCTTTATTGAATAAATGTTTTAATTAAATCCATTTATAATAAATCAATTATTATATTCTGCTTAAAAATAATTATTCAGTCCTAATTCTTCCTATTTTTATTCTTTTTTCATATCAAAATAAGAACATTATTATTATCTTTAAATTTCCTCTTTAGCTCTCTTTTAAAGAGTCAAAATTACACAATCAGGATACACTTTCTTTTCTCTAAATTATTCAATCCGACTCTATTTTTATAAAATAAACTTGCCTTATCTAATGTAATTAATAATCCTGCTGCTTATTTAGGTTCCAGAACATCCCATATTTCATCAACTATAGTTTGACACTTTTCACTTTCTTTGATTATTGATTATTGTATTTTATAAATTTCTATTATTAAATTATCATAATGTGATCTTTATTCTTATATTATCTATTGCATATTTTATATTGTTTGAATTTAATCGTCATCTAATCCAAATGAATTTAAACAATTTATTTAGCTATCACTCATATCAAAGGAATAAAATTCACCTGATTATCTTTCTCTCTTGAATATGTCAACATCTATAAATATTTTAAAATTATCTCACCTTCTGAAGCAACCCAAAAGAGATATCTCATATGCATTGGCAATAATAAATCTATAAGTAATTCAAATAATTTATTTATTGCCATCAAACGACCTTAACCAGATATACCATATTTAAATCTTAATGAATTGGTAATAACTTTTATACTAGCTTCATTTCCTTCTTAATATGCTTTCTCCAACATATCAAATTATTGTTTTCTATCAATTAAAAACTATTCCATTAGTTACATTAGGCTTGGCTTGGATTCTACTTTCTTATTTTAATTCAATTAAGCTGTTAATTAAGCCACCTCACACTTTTATTAATTTTTAAACCTTTTACTCTAAACTTTCAATGTATGCCTTCTTTCTCTATCTCGTATTTTTAGCACTTTATCTAGCTTTTTCCTTTTTATTATTTGTGTCAGGTAGATCTAATTTAAAGTCGACTTTATCATGGTACTTCTTTCTAATTTTTTTTTCAGACATTATAATTTATCTAAATATATTATAAATTATCAAATATTCCATTCATTAGCAATATACTCCAAAGACACTCTAAGAGTTGTTACTGTTCTTTTCTCTGTTTCAATTGTGGGATCAGTATTACAGAAATCATCTACAAAATGAATAGATGCAAATTTATTCTAAAATTCACTATATAAGATAATGTAGATCATAACTGGTAATTCATCATCCATTGTTGCTAATTCACAATTACTATTTTCATATATTAATGCTAAAGTATAATCAATTTAAATTATACATT
The DNA here is from genome assembly GCA_000733385.1 of Paramecium biaurelia. Classification (NCBI taxonomy): domain Eukaryota; phylum Ciliophora; class Oligohymenophorea; order Peniculida; family Parameciidae; genus Paramecium; species Paramecium biaurelia. The sequence goes on from JPFL01000056.1 coordinate 52,333, forward strand.
TTATTAGACATATCATTTATTATATTGATCTAAGTTTATCTCTAGGATTTGTAGATTTATCCACTTTATTTAATTCAGCAATCCCATTCCAATATTATTGATTTAATCTATATTTATTTTTTATTTCTAAGAATTCCATTGTCTCATGTACACTACACTTGGCAATTATTTGTTATCTCTATTTTCATTTATCAATACTTTTTGATGTTAAATTGATTTTCATTTTTTTCATTAAAATCAATATAAAAATGAAATAGCTTTTCATAAACTGATTCAAACACCACTTTCTCTATTGCCATTAAATAATATTGTTAATCATATTTAAGCGTTTTTTATTTAAACTGCTAAAATGTATCAAGAACCAATTACGAACTTTCTTACATGTATTTCTACAATTATTATTTCTTTGGTTTGGCCATTGAATCTATGTCTTTCAAAAGAATATCCAATTTTTATTTAAACTCCTAATTGTCATCCAAATAAATATATATTCTATTCATCGAAATAGCTGTAATAGCAAAAGGATTGATATGGCTCATATCATCTACAGGTTCAAAATCCTTATGTATTTGATTATATCTTTTAACCACAGTACACACAGATAATAATACATCTTCATTTTATTTATAATTCTAGCTTTAATGAATCTGTTTACTCCTGATAAAGCATCTATTTTAAGTTATTATTTTGAATATTTAACTAAAATAAGACTATTGTTGCTCTAACTTGCTATATAAGTTGGAGTAAAGACATTTTTAATAATCTTTTTACAAATTGAATCATTTTTTGTTTAGAGAAACATCATTTGACTTGCTTCTTACATGATACAAGTATAGTTACTTGATTAAATTATGAAATATAAATTACTATTATTTAAGTTCAAGTACTATTTAATCAAAAATTGCTGGAGATTAACAATTTAAAGTTAATTGAGGTAACAAATGTCCATTTAATTGCATATTTGAATGTTCTATCAAGCTCTTAGATTCACCGGTTTGGCCTTTTCTAATTTCTGATTTCATGTTGTTTTTCTACATTAGTGTCTCTATTCTTTCACTTTGAGTGTAATCGATAATGGCCTTAGGTGAATCTCCAAGATGAACTTATGAAGTCATCAATCCACTATCCCCATCAATATTTCTGTAATTATGCATGATTAATATTTAATATATATATTCTTAAAATTTATATTTAATAAATTTGTTTTATAAGTTATTATTTATTAATTCATATATGATTCTATTCGATTTTTATTCAAAATTACTATTGAATATAATATTCAAATCAGATACAACTCACATTTTTAAGATAATTCTTACCTATGAATTATTTAGAAAGTTTTGAAAGTGTTTTCAAAAGTTCCTATATATTCATGATATTTATTTAATAAATATTATATATTTTGATATTTATTAAATTTAAAGTAAGAGGGAAGAAGATCACTTTTTTAAATATCCAAAATAAAGAAATTTATTATAAAAATAATTTTTATACTTCAAAGTTACTTGAACGAGAGAAGATATATTTAATTTGACTTTTAATATCTACTCTTAATTTAGTTTATAAAGTCAATAATAAAACAATTATGATATAAATTAGATTTTAAAATTATTTTATTAAATTTAAAGTTATGAAATTTTGACATAGAAACTCTGTGAAATTAGATGATTTTTTCGACTTATTAATTATATTTAATTATTATTCTTCATATTAAAATTCCTTAATTATCAGAATTTGTTTTGAAATTTATTCAACTAGTCTGATAAAATTTATAGTAAGAAAACTGCAATTTGAGTTTATTTTTCATAAATCACATGAAATTTGTATATCTTTAAATTTAATAAGCAACATATTTAATAGTTGTTCCTGAATGATCTTAAACGTATTAATATTGACGTATATAAAATAAATAATAATTCAATTATTTAAAGAAAATAAAGTATGCATTAGAAAACATCTTAACATTAAAAGATTTTCAATAATCAATATTAGATAGTAAAAAAACTTTCATCAGGTTCCTTTGGTGTAGTATTTTTGGGAATTGATTTATTAACAAAATAAGAAGTGGCTATAAAAGTTGAAAAAGAAGAAAATGAGGAAGTTCGTTCACTTGAAAGAGAAGTGTTGATTCTAAAAAAATTAGATGGAGCAGAGGGATTTCCTAAATATCTTTGGTCTGGTGAGGATTAAGGTTATAATATTTTGGTTATTTAATTGTTGGGGAAAGACTTAGCATACCATTTTAAACAATTAAAGAAATTTTCACTTAAATCAGTATTAACAATTGGGATATAAGCTGTATAGATTTTAGAACGATCTCATTAGAAAGGAGTTATACATAGAGATCTAAAACCAGAAAATATAATTCTGGGAGTAGGTAGAGACATTACTAAATTATATTTAATTGATTTTGGCATAAGCAAAATATATAGAGATTCAAATGGGAAACACATGTAAGATAGATAAATTATTAGTTAGTTCTTTTAAAGAATAGAAATCCTTTTTAGGAACTACAAGATATGCATCTATTGCTGCTCATTTAGGACATGAATTGGGTAGAAAAGATGACCTTGAGTCATTAATGTATATATTGTTATACTTCTTACGTGGGTATTATGTTATATTGTAATAAAGATAGCTACCATGGTAGAATATGGTTAATGTCTCTGATGATGAAAGAACAAAGAAAGTTGGAGATATGAAATTGTCACTTGAACATGAGTTATTTAAGGATTAGACAGGAGAGTTTTAAAGAGTATATGAGTAACTAATATTAGTTAAATTAATAGTTATATAAGGAAATTACAATTTAAGCAAGAACCTAATTACAAAATGATATTGTAAGAATTGAAAAGAGCTGCTGATTCTATGAATATAGTTATAGATGGTAATTATGATTGGACTGAAATAAAATCATCTACACATTATCAAACAGATACAAATTAGAATTTAAGTCGTAATAATATTCCACTTAATTCTAATGAGATGAAAAAATCTATTGAAAAATAATTATCAGGTCTTGTTTAACATGGGTATTACTTATTTAATAATCAGCTCTAATAATCTTTTGGCACCTCCTCCTGTCGGTTCTACTCGAAATTCATTCTAAAGAGATGATATTCGTAAGAATTCAAATCTCACATAATAAAGTAGTATTAATTATTGCTAATCTCTAAATCCTAATTATTAGAAATCTATTTGCGAAGAACCCTAAAATGAAGAATAATAGCATTATTATGATTTTGATAGTGTTGAGATAAGTGAGAATCAAAAAACAGATAGTTCTCTACATAATAAATATGATAAAATAAAAATGGGAATTTTTACGTATATAATATAAAATATATTTTAGACATTTTCTCCCAAAAACAATACAACTCAAATGAATCTATTATATTATCCAAAAAAAATCAATTGTGATTTACATAAATATTAGGTATTTAATTCTTAATTGAAAATATTTATATTTTTTCAAATAATTATAATAAATGAAAAATTGAAATTTATTGTTTATGATAAAATTATTAGATTAATTAAACTAATATCATTATACTATCACATCTTAGTCATTAATTAGTAATTAATTATAAATAATAATTAAAATTAAATGGTATTTATAAAATAATAATTTAAATAAGATGAATGATAAATGTTGATATATATAATTTTAATTTTATCATTATTTTTTATGTTCTTCCAAAAAGTCTTATATAGGTTATGGGGCTCTCTTTTTTTTTAATAAACCTGGATTTGCCTTAATGAGTTCTAATTCTGTAATAGAACATTATAAAATTGCATCAATAGACATTCCATAAACTGACATGAAAAGATCTCCAATCACATATGAAATAATAAAGAATAGTAATGTAGGTACAATTGGAGAATTCAATTAATTTTTATAAGCATCAGATGTTGTTATAATCATATAGCATAAAAAAGTTGTAGATAATGCAATAAATAATTTGCATAGTGTGCAAAATACACTTCCTATTCCAGATGTTACAGCAAATTGGCCAGCATTATTCCAAGCTAAGTAAAATCCATTCTTGGCTGCTGTGAAAAAGTTATCTCCTGTTAAAGCTATCTAAATAAAGGCATTTTTATTTATAAATGACACAAATCTTTCAAAACATGAAGCATAACATCTTAAACAGTCTATAAAACATTTAATAGGTTATTGAGGATCTCCTTAAAATTATTTCATTTAATAATTGATATATTCTAACCAAAACCTAATGAATTGAACTATAGCTAATAATAGTGCACCAAAAACTAATGAACCAAAATGATAAATAATAGACCTTTTAACAGATTCCAAAACATAAATATGTATTAATTATCCATCGTTATGTTAATAAAACCTAAATATACCATAATATAATACCAAAGACATGCTGATGATGCCAAAATAAATTAGGAAAATGCTTAGAGAAGAGCATTAGACCATAATCCATAAAATAGATGATAAATCAAGTAATAGCGAATATTATCATTCCATTCAACAGTAGCTAAGGGTGTATCACTACTTCCTTTGACATCTCCCATTGAATATATATAAAAAAATGAAATGATCCATAATCCCCAAAATCCCATTACTAAAATGGAGAATACTGGAGGAACTAACATAACAGAGGGTACTTCCATAACAAATAATGCAGCTGTCTTTATTACAGCAATTGCCATTCTGATTCTATTAAAATAACATAATAATCCCAATATTGACAATCCTCCTATTATACACATTCCAATCATAGCTCCCTTCAACCCATAATATGTCTACAAGTCTTGGTTATCACTATCAGCTATCCCTGAAGCAGTATTAAGAGCTGCTTTAGTCTTGCTATACAAATTATAATAATAAATTAATTACTAAGCATTAGATTTATCGTTTAGATAAATAATAAAAAGTACAATACAAACAAAATATAAAAATATTGCTGTCCAAGTCAATGTTCCTGCACAATATCTCATTACTAACATGTAAAACAATCCAATAGCAAATGCTATTCCTACTGATGCAAATATAATTTTATAAGTCAATCTTATGTCAGCTACCCACTATTAAAATCTTTTTATATATAATAAGACATTACACTTAGACTGAGGCAATATCATCCATATTTCCATAGATCTTTTCAACATATTTATCACCTGCTGGTATACATAATCTATCCAAAACAGATGTTGAATTGTAAATAAATGTTGAGTAGTTAAATAATTTTTCAATAGATGGTTAATTGGCATAATTATCTGAATTAATCAAGAAGTTTGTATCAAAATCTCTTATATCATTCACTCCATCATATGAATATCTTTCAGAACAGTTTGTTATAACATTATTTACAATACATTCTAAACTAAAATTCAAATTTTTGTTTTACCGAGTTGGTTATTTTGCCCCCTCCTGCCAATTGGGACATTGAGTAACACAAACTGATCTGTTTAGATAACCTACTAAAGGTGCTACTAAATAAATGTATGGAGCATTAAAAACTCCATCATCATGTCCACATGCTCTCCCATTTGGGTCATAGCTATCATTAGAATATTTATATTACGCATAACTTAATCTTTCTGGTTTTCCTTGATTGAATCCCATCGATATAATTACAATAAATGCTACAGTTGCTCCAACAAATAAAATTAAACAGATGAAATCACGACATTAACGGTTTTCTATAGGCCCATTAGCTAATTATTGATCTGGAGGACTTCCATGTATTGGTTAATTTTCAACCTCTTTATGTGACATTAGTAGTAAGTATTTAGATAGAATAAATAATGAAAATTTAATACATAACATTCACTTTAATAAAATTTAATGTAAATCAACTACTATTCAAAATAAGTTATATTTTTAGGCACTCTGAAGAACTTTTAAGATGAGGATTAATGTAGTTTTTGTAAATTTTTAAATCATTTAAATTATATTTAAACTATAGTAATTCTTTCAATTGAAATTAGGAACTTAAGCTTATTGACTTGTATAAGTGAAATATCAAACATTATAATAAAGGCTTTTAGAATCTTATACTAAAAGAATTATGAAATTTTACTTTTTCAAATAATTATATTTTTTGTAAATATATATGATGATTTCACACCCCTTTCCTGAAAGAGTCTTATAAACACCCTTACACCAACTGCCTTATATTGTAAGTTAAATCAATAGTCAAATTCATAAAACATCACATGATATGACTAAATACTTAGAAGAAAATATTAATGTGTGTATGGAATAACATAATAAGAAAATTCAACTTCGTAAATAAATTAATAATACCAATGAATAATATAATATATTAGAAAATATTGGGGTATAATTATAGATGGCTATTACTAATTTAAAAGGAGAATCTATTGAATAAGAATATTAATCTTAAGATAATGAGGAAAAGATATTGAATGCCATAAAAAACTAAAACTATGATGAAATAATTAAATTGTTTCAAACAATCAAAGATGAAGTTCTTTTAACAAAATCTGCTAAAATTGCTGCAAATTTATTGTCAACACCAACAAAAAATTTAAAGAATAAAATCAAATTATTCCTTGAACTTATTGCAAATCATGAACTTATTCCTTAAAATCAAAAAGATGAAATTATTGAGATTTGTGTTAAAGTTTGCATTTAAAAATGCTTTAAAATGTATTTTTAATAAAATGTATGGAATACAAATAAAAATTAAGCAACCTATTATTCAGATATCATATAACTTTATTAAAAAAGGTATAAATATATGTCCATTATGATCTAGTTTTAATTGTACTTTTAAACTTTTATCAGTCTTTAATCTACCTAATTATCATTAAGCACACATTGCTAATAATATTTTTCAAAAATTTAATTAAAATGTCTTAAATCATCTCGTTACTCATGATAATAGAGAAAAATCAATATCAGTCATTTTAAACTTTAAAGAAGTGTAACAAAATAATTTATTCTATCACTTAACCAATATCTATTGTAAAAATTAATTAATTCCCATTATGAAATAGGATTTACAAAAGAAAACTCTCTTACTCATAATTAGACTTCTATAAGTTAAACAAGATTAATAACTTTTAATGGTTCTTAATAAAAAAGATCCATAATAGCTATTAGAATGGTGCAAATAGAATAAATAAATAAATTACAATTTTAATTTATATTAAGCCCTATTTGATAGTGAAATGTAATTATAAATAGATATTCTTATGTGATTTTAATTGGTTGTTAATATATTAAAATATCAAAACAATTATAATAATATAATGATATCTATATATATGAGTAATATAAGAGATTTAATTATGTATTTGTTCTTATAGAACAGAGCAAATTGTTCCTTTCTCTTTAATACTATCCTAAAGGCTTTCTTTGCTAAGATTATTCTACACTTTTGATAAAGAATCAACATATTTCAATCATCAATATGCTTAATAAAATTCTCCTTTAAACGTCGTTTCAATTTCTTTATTGATCTAAAATACTTTGATAAAAATCTTATTGTTTGTTTTTACTCTTAATTAAAAGGATTATAGCATATGTATTTTCTATCAAGTCTTCTTTTCATTTTTTTTAATAAATCTGTGCAAAGATTTTAAACAGTTAAGTTTTGAAAATTAAGAAGCTAGCTATAAGTTTATCCATTATTTTGAATTCCCATAATAAAAATCTTAATTTATTGGGATTCCAAGAAATTCTTATTAGAATTTGAATAGAAATCCATTTGAATAATATTAAAGGGCTGTTGTATAATTAGGTATGAGAATAGAGTGTTATAACTTAGAAAGAAAGTTATTTTTGTTAGTTTTCTAATATATTAATTTTATTTAATCAAATTTTATTAATTTTATTCGAGTTAATTTTAAGTTAATAAATAATTGACTAAAAATAGATAAATAATTCTTTAGATTGTGCATGCAACAAGAATAAATATTAACATAAAAACGATAATTTATTTCAAACTTACTATATAATTTTAATCCTTAATGATATTTGAATATAAATAAAGAGCAGATATTATAAATAATGACAATTTTAAATATTCAATATTAAAATGGATTTACAATCAAATTTTAGTAAAAGAGTATCTGAAGGGAATGGAATTCAATTATATGTTGATAGAGCAAAGAATTTAATTTTCATTGTGACCTCATAATTATTACATGAAGATTAATAACTCTTAACATCGAACTGTCTTGCCATTATAATCTAATATTTTTAGCTCACTTATTTAATATTCAATTCTAAGATTTAGAATATTTGGAAAAATCAACCTGTGTCAGATGCTATCAGCTATTTTCTGTCGTATAAATTTAATTAGAAATTTTAGGTGTTTCCTCATCTCTCCTTATACAAATTCATAAAATTACTCATCACTTATTATATTGCTTTATCTTTGTATTGGAATTTTTACTTTATCAACGATGTTAACATTTTTTGTAGGACTAAGACTGAATAAAAAGAAATAAGAAAATAATTGGATAAAAAAGGGATTAAAGATATTGATCAATTTATTCTTATCAATCCTTTATTTACCAATTATAGATGTATTTATATCTATAATTGACTGTGGCTATGATGAAAATGGAGTTTATGTTCATAATTAATTTTAAGAATAAAAATGTTGGACTGATACACATATTCTTCATGGAATAGTTGCTATTGTATTCTTAATTTTATTCTATTGTTATTGTGTTTGTTTTGCCATGCTTTATTATGAATCAAAATATATTCCTACAGATCCAAACTCAAAAATGAGTGGAAGACCATTAATTGTATTATTTACATATGAACTAATCTAAACATCTTTTCAAAAGTTAGTTGATGGGAATAGTAATTAATATTTTTAGATTATTTTACTTTTGGGTGGTAGTTTAATAATCTTTTAGAAATTTCATACAGAATTACCTTACAATCAAAAAATTATATAAAAATTTTGGTCTATTACAGTTACCCTAAATGTTTGGGGAACCTTATTACTTTGTTGTTCAATGTTTTTAGAGAAAATAATTTTTAATGGTATTATTTATGCTTTTATCTCTGGATTGCCTTTATTAATATTAACAGTATTTAGAATGGAAAAGTTAAATTTTGATTTATTGTTGATTAATCATTCTAAAGTGAGTGATGTTTAAGAAATAATCAATTAAACAAATTATCTAATTAAATTATTGCATTTCATTAAAACAGATAGTGATGCTTAAATCATTGTAGATGGATATTTAGAAATTCATAGAGTAACTTGTGTAAGGGAAGACTGTTATCTTAAAATTAAAAATTAACCAAATATTAGATTGACTAATTCATTATTAAGGGATTCAACGCTGACAGAAAGAGAAACAGATTTAATTTTTGTATTAGGATAAATTTATTATAATCAAATTAAAAGATTCCCAGAATCAGTTACATTAAGAATTAGATACTCTTTCTTATTATCTGATTATATGAGATAATTATAATAAGCATTTAATGAACTTACTTAAACTGAATAAATGAGTCCATCATTTGATGAAGAATTTATAATATTAAGAAAGAAATTTATAATATAAGAATAATTAGATTCTTTTTAAAATGAAAACTTTGGGAAAGTAGATGTTGCTTCAGAAATAGCATTTCAAAACAACTATAGATAATTAGTATAATATATAGAATAAACAACTTTATCTTAAATGGAATTTTGGTCAATTTTATAAGAAGATTTTCCCGATCTTGCTAAAGTATATTAAGTTGGTTAGAAAATAAATAAATTATTGAATTTGATTGATTAATTATGGATTAAAATATAGAAGGCTTCTTCTAATATATCTAAAGCTATGAGATTATATGGATAATTCATAAATGATGTATTATAAGATGAAGATTATGGAGAGCAATTATTAAAAAAGTCAGAAGTATATTAATAATAAGTTTAATAAAGAAAGAAGCAAATCATTTAATTTATTGTAGGTGATGAAATAGGATTTGAACAATAGGCAACAGTTATTGTATCAACATCACTTGAAAAATTTGCTTTAGTTATTACTCTAAATTAATCTTGTTGTCATCTCATAGGGTATACAAAATAAGAAATTATCAATAGGAAAATTAATTTATTTATGCCTAACTTATATCAGAAATTTCATGATTAATATATTGAGAGATTTCTCCTTATAAGTGATATAAAGTATATAAACAAAGATAGATTTATATTTCTTAAAGATAAACAAAATTATATTTTACCTTGTTATATTGTTTTAAGAATTTTGCATACTATAGATGAAAATGTTAATTTGGCAGCTTAATTTATTACTGTTAAGGCTTTTAAACCCAGTTGCTACATTATAGTAGATCAAGATTACATTATTGATTCTATATCAGCAACAACAATTTAGTTATTAGGAATTGATAACAAATATGTAATTAATAAAAAAATAAGATTTGATTTATTATTTCCTGAATTCAATGAAAACTTTTCAATATATATGACAAAATTTGGAGGAAAAATAAAGTATGAACAAGACAATTTTATTAATTAATTTTAATTACTTAATCAAAATGTTCTTGAAAAAGAACAAGAATTTATATGTACTGTGAGAGAGATAATTAATATTACTACAAATGAAGTAATGGGGTTTTATATAAAGTTGGAATTATGTGAATAAGTAAAATAGAATTCAAAGGAACTTTTATTACCTTAAAAGTAAACTTATTAGAATTTATAATTTAAATATGTAGTAAATTAAAGATTGTATTTGGGTGAATTTGTTGATGAGAATAATTCAAAGTTATCTCAAAGCATTTTATTGGATTAGGTTGATTAATCTTCTTTAGGATCTTCTAATCAAATTAATAATGAGACTACTCATTAAGAATCACATAGACGTAAAACTATAAAATTATCAGATAATTATAAACCAATCATAAACTATGCTGAAAATATTAGGGTTCTTCGACTTTTCTAAAATCAAATATAAGAAATAGATGATAAAGATAATAATATTTCTGATGATGAAGAGAAAGAAAGTGTATTCTAAATATAATAGGAATTAAATCCAATAAATGATTAAGAATAAATAGAAAATAATATTTTTCGTTCTAGAAAAAACTTAGAGAATATTATTACATCAAATGTAACACCCAAGGTTATTGTAAAAGTTAAATGGATTAGTAATATTATAATCCTAATTATTTTGACTCTCTCTTTTATTGATTACTTTATTACTATCAACTAAATAGATGAAATTTTTAATACAATCTTATTAGTAAAGGATGGAAACTTTAGAAATAGTGAATTAGGTATTATTTTAAGTTCAATTTTTAACTTATAGTTATTAAATAAGAATGTATTCAATCTAACAGAGAATTAGGCTAAGATTTATGAATTAGAATAGAGATCTAATATAAATGATTCTATAAATAGTGTAAACATATTGAATCAAGATATTGTATCAAAGGCAAGTAGTTTATCATAATCAAATTATGATTTTGAATTTGTCTAGAAAAATATTTAAATGAATATTAACAATGATAATCAACATGAATATTATGATTTGAATTAAGCTATTTAATAAATTCTAAGTAAATCATTGGCTATAAGAGATAAGAAGTTAAACATTATTAATTACTAAGATTCAGATGTTAATTTTGTTATTAGAAATTGGCTTAATAATTTACAATATTATTTAAAAGAATCATCTAATAATTTAATTGATAATCTAATATCAAAGACTATGGAAAAGATTAGTATCTTTGTAGTATTATTGGTTGTCTCTATATCAACTATTAACATTGGACTCTTTCTATTAATAATTGCTCTCATATCTGTATCTCGGTCTCAAAGTGAGATAGTAAGCTTATTTTTGGATATTCCTGATAAAACCATTCGATATCTATATCATAAAAGTGAAAATTTCCTTACAAATCTACAAATTGGAGAGGATGATGATTTAATGTCTGAAAATGATGAAAATATAGATAAAGAAGAAAATGCTTAATTGTAAAAGACTCTAAAATCAAAAAGAACAAAAAAGAAATACAAAAATGCCAATAAAGAATATAGGTATTTTATGTATATTATAATTTTCATCTTAATGTTAATATAAGGCTATTTTATACTATCATATTTTTTAAGTGGAGCTTCTATTCAAAATATCCATACACTAAGTATTGAATATAATTTAACAGCAAGAACTGAGTAATTTTATAGATTTGCAGAAATTTGCTAAAGATCTTTATTCTATTCTCGGAATATTACAATACTTGAAAAAGATCCTTATGAAACTGTTGTTGAAAATTAGGATGAACTATATTCTCATAATTCTTATATGTAATAGGTTCATTCATTAAATATTGATTATTTATAATCAAGCTTTGTTGATTAATTCAATTCATTATATATTGATGATCCTTGTCAGATAGTTATTTAATAAGATTAATCAATTGATGCATAATCTTGCTCATTAGCAATGGATAGTGGTTTTTCATAAGGTTTGAATGTTGGGGTACCAAGATTTTTTGAAAATTCAAGATATTTAAATACTATTTATGATCAATTCTATAATAATCCAAAGGCTAACTTTACATTACTTGCAAGAGGTTTTGCAATTTTTAAAAATATTACAAATGATAATGATAACAGCACAAATTTCATTCTAAATCTTAACAATTTCTTACATGCAAAAGAAAACAGAGAAATATAACATCATTATTTTAAAAGTAATAAATTATTTAATATTTAGGTGTATTTAGATATTTGACTAATTAATTTATTGAAGGACTCAAAAATGAATTGAACAATTTAAAATTATAAAGATTAGCAATATTTATACTTTTTGAAGTATTACTGTTTGTAATATACTTTTTACTATGGTTGCCTTTAGCTTTAAAGATGGCAAAGGATATATGGAGTACAAGGGCCATGATATTGATGATACCTTTAAAAATAATTTTACGGATTAGATCTATAAAGGATTATATAAGAAATTAAATATAAGAAGGAGATTAGGATAGTTGAATATTAATAGATTATTTATATTTTTAAACTTTATGAATATTAAAATTTTAATAGATATATTTTGATAATCATTAATCATTAATCATTAAGGATTGATAGATTTTTTACCTATTATTATTTAAGCAACATCTCCAATTAATTAATTTAATCAAAAGTCTTTGCATTTTCAAGTAATTTCTTAATATGTTCTTTATCTATGGTGGCATCTTTTAAGTTAACCAAATTCATATAATCTGTCAATTCATCAGGCTTAAAGGATTCTACAGCTTTTTCACGTTCCTAAAACATAATGATAGAGGTTTAACTGCCAATGTGACTTTATTGAAATCTAAAACTTTGAGATTAGGTAAAATGGCTATGACTTTATAGCGATAATCAGGTTGTTGAGTGATTAGATTACCATGTAAAATCAAGCGCTTTAACTTTTTGCAATTTCTTAATTAATACATTTCATTAATATCTGTAAGTCTATTATTCATTAGAATTAAGTTTTCAATGTTTGGTAATGAATCTGAAATATCAGTCAATTTCACAATTCTGTTATTTGATAAATTTAGAGTTTTTAATCTGGAAATATAATGAAATTACTAATATACCTTTTCAATAAAGTGAGATTTCCTAATTTTTTGATATCATTATCACCTAAATCAATATGATCAAAAAAATCCTATAATAAAGAATAGTGATACCAATGTAGCTCCTAAATTTTCAATTGCTGTTATTTTTTTGGCTATAAACATATAAAAGCTAAGAAAATACCTCTTAAATCTAATTGTCTTTCATTTAATGGATTAATGAAATGGTGTGACCCTTAAATTAATTCAGAATTAATTTTCATAAATTATATAAATTTATATTTAATCATCCTGTGAATCTAAAACATTAAAAACAAAATGTTGATTAAATTCCTCTGATATCAACTTACCAAGCATAAGTAGCATCACAATCTGGACAAACTCCAAAAGATCCATAAAATAGAAATTTTTCAACAACTTAAATTCTATGTAAAAATGAATATGACACACCGCTAGATCTCATGGTAGTTAATAAATGTTCTATTATAAAATTATTTTGATGATCCTATACTATTGAGAGTAAGTTACTCCAAGTTTTCGATTGCAATTTAATGGACATGCACTTCCCATACAATAATTGGATTGATGTATCTCTAAAAATAATTGTTCTACTTATTCATGACAATCAGGACATTGTTATTTTTATTCACAACCTAAAACAATTAAGAAATTATACATTTTCGATAATGATTTTAAACAAATTCTGTATATTTAATTTATTATTTACAATTCTCTTTTGGACATATAATTATTAAATTTTAGATAAGTATTTATGCTCTTAGACTATTTGGTGGTGTTGATAATAATTCTTATTTACAAATAGGACACACTTATCTGATATTATCAATATTTCTGATATTATAATAACAATCTTTGCAAATTTCATGTCCTTATAAACACACAATTACTGGAATTTAATTAAACTCTGTACAAACTGGACATATTAATTCATTTTTTTTTAAATCTTCATAAAGTTCTTACTAAGATTCAAAATCTATCAATTAATCAAACTTTAATTATTTTGAATAAAAATTAATTTTTGTGATTTCTTCAAATTCTTTTACTATACATTGACTACATGTGTATTATGATTCTTTATTGCATTTTTTACATACATTAGGCAAACTCATATACTTCAAAAGTTTCTTTAAATCAACTTCTTATTTGCATGTTTCCATAGGACATTTAAGTGAAAATTAAGATTTCTTAGAATTTACAATATCTCTTTTATAACCTTATAAACATTGTTAACAAAAGTAATGTCCACATTCTAAAATAAATATTTAATGTAACTTCCTAAATTGTATTATGGATCCAAACTTCCACATTATGAGCACTATTTAGTCTATTTATGTTTATACATAATTATTTATTAAATAAATTAATAAAATCATTCATGTTTTTTAAGTAAGTTTATTGAATTAATAGTAGTTTTGGTCGATTCTTTGGATTCGGTTTCTAATCTAAATTAGATAATTTACTTAAATAAGAAAACTTAACATTAGAAACTATTTTAAATGAAGATGACATTTTACAAGAATTAAAAATGTCAAGTTCAGAGAAATTTGCTGATTTGTAAAAAATTTAAATAATATTTTTAGTATAATCTCACACCCAGATGAATATAAAAAAATGATCCATTACATTATTGATGAAGTCTAACCTTAAGAATAAGATATTAACATATATATTAAGTAATATATTTATTTGATCATTAGATATCAATTTACAATAAGTGAAGTATTTGGTTCTGAAAATGAAAAACTTATTAATTATTTATTTGATAAACCTATAGAAAACAATCAAGAAGAAATTTAAAATCCATTAGAAGATTAATAAACTGAAACTCTACTTACTCAAGAATAATAAAATAAAGAATTAATTAGAGAGCATTTACTTAGTGATTTCCTTTAAGTATTAGAAAAAGATGCTTTAATTGTCACAACAGCTGGTTATGTTAATAAGATAATTGCAGCCATTATTCATAGAAGAGGCCACAATGTAAAAATCTATTACATTTATAATAGTTTTGGGATTATATAATAAAACATTAAAATATCATTACAAATCTGTTCAAACATTCAGAACAAAAACATATAACTGAAATCATTGAAAAACTAATCATTCTAGACACAAATTAAGAAGAAAATGATGATAAACATTATATCAAAGAAAGATCTGACTTAATTATAAGATTGTAGAAGTTTTTAACTACTAACTATCATTCAAACTTCATTGTTTCTAATATATGCGATATCTTTATTGAACTCTATAAAAAAGCATTAATATCTCTTGAGACTATGCCATATTTGAGAACAATTTTAATTAATGTACCATAACCCTAATTTTTTATGAATCTTGCTATTTAAACTCAAAATACATCAGTTTATAACTTATTAAATATTCAATTTGAATTTTATACAAAAATTGAATTATTAGAAGATGGAAAATAAACAGTTGATCTAAAAAATCTATATTCTAGTCTAATTTAATAATTACCTTAAGCTTTAATATAACAAGATCTCTTTAGAGTAGGTTTTTAACCTTCAAAAGGAGATCAAGTATATCCACTTGGTGATTCTAAATTGTCATTAATTTCCTTCATTATATAACTTTGTTAAAGAGAAGAAATAGCAAATGAAATAACACAAAATACCATATTTTAAAATATCTTAGATCTAATAATAAAATATTCCTCTAATAACTAATTATAAATTTTGTTCGAAAAACTTGTTACAATTATTATAGAAAAGAAGGTTTCTCATCTTTAATAACTTTTATTCTAAGATTAATTAATTTTAAAATTTTTAATCTAATATAATGGAATCTAGTAAAGATTAAAAAAACCACTTTATTAAGGAATTTTAACAAAAATTACTAATTATCTTAATTCTAATATCAACTAATCAGAAGAATTAGCTAATTCCATAGATTAAATAAAAGAAGAATGGAATATCTATATAGAAGAATTAAATGAAGTAAACTAAAAAGAATTACAATGGATGTGTGGAATTAATCCTAGAATAAAGGAATAAATCAATTCAGGATCTTCCAGTCCCTTTATGCCTGATCCTCTGATTTCATATTAAGGAATAAGTAAAACAGAAAATAATGATGATGATTCTAATAATTAATAGCAAACTGATTTTAATTAAGCTGAGTAATAGGAGAATTCAAATAATGAAATTTAATCTGATAATAAAGATTAGTAAATTGAATTAGAATCAATTCAAGTTTCTTATCCTGATACAAATTAAAATTAAATTGATAATAATCATTAAGAACAAGAGCAAAATTAAGAAATATAAATTATAGAAAATTAAACTTAGAATATTAATTAATAATAAGAAATAAAACAAAATGAATTAAAACAAGAACCAGAACCAACAGAATTAATTGATTAATAGTAATAATATGAGGAAAATCTGCAATATCAAGAATAAGAAAATTAATAAGAATTATGTGAACCAGAACCTTAGTAATAAAATTAATTTTAGAATTAAGAACCATAGGCAGAACCAGATGGAAGTTAATAAATTTTAGAATCTAATTCTTAAATTTAAGATGATAATTGAAATAATATTATTAATATTATATTCCTTGTTTTTTTAATTAAATAACAATCCACAAACTATAATCTATCATATAAATATTAAATCAAATGTATTAGGATATGTTATTTAGAATTTATTATAAATAATTATCAATTATACTAAAAAAATTGTAATTATTGATAGTAATCTCATACTTTT
>JPFL01000056.1:69733-265680 GCA_000733385.1 Paramecium biaurelia
TATATATTTTATTTTTAATTAATCAAATTTCTCACAAAATTAACTAATTTTATAATTAATTATGTTGCTCTTTAAACCTAAATATTCTGCTTTTTTTAGTGAGATTATAACTAAAAAATAATTCAAAAAATGCTGCAGATATAATTAAGATGGAAAACCCCTTACACCTATTCAAGTAAAAGCTTTGTATGAAACAATGAAACCTATGATTGAAGGTATTTTTATTGAAATTAATTGAATTTTAGGGTGGAAGGTAACTGATTTGAGATTGTTTAAATATTTCTATACAGAAGATTATTTATCTGGAATACAATTTATAAAGGATATTTCAAAAATTGATGCTCTTTCAACTAAGAATTGCCCTAGTGTACATTTAGTAGGTGGAGAGCTACTTACATTAGAATTGTAATAATTTGAAATATGAAGATTCTCTCCTTCTTTGAATGGACTTTCTTAGGTTGATTTCGATTTGGCAATGAGAATCAATCAAATTAATTTTAATGAATATTTCTTAATTCCATTAGATAGTCTTGATAATTATAAAAAAGAAGTTTAAGCTTATAAATTGAAAAAATAAGCAGAATAAATATAACAAGAGCTTGCATAAACTTAAAAGTGAATATATTATGTGATTATTATAATTGATATAATGAATGTCTCAAAGATGTTAAACTTTGGCAACTCTGTAATAGAGTCTATATTCTGGGACTGTAAATCTTGTTGTTGCAAAAACAAGTGCACCAATAATTCCTAAATAAGTGGCTTAAGCAAACCAAGTGTTATGAATTTTCATTTATGTTATTTTAAATAATATCTAAATTTAATTTATATCACTTTAATGAATGCAAAATAAATTTAATAAATCTGTCAGCATAACTCTCAGGAGGAATGCATGAGACATCTTTACTAACAAAAGTACTTTTAACTTTATGTTCCAATTATTTTTTATTGTTATACTCAGTGAAAATATCAATGATTCCAAAATAATATAATCTTTTTTGATCTCTTGTAATACATCCTCCATTCCATCTTTCATAAAATCTACATTAAGTTTAAACATTATCATTGTTTATTCTATAATTATCAACAATTCCTATTAAAAAACTATAATCAATTATTTTATTTTATTTAAAGAAATTTACATCTTTTATTAACTAAGTTTTGTAGAGTTCTAAAGTCTTTTGATCAAATTAGATTTATTATTTATCTTCTAACCAATCTAAGTCCTTCAAGGGTATATTTTGATCAAGTGATGCTTAACCTTTGATCCTTGATGTTCTCTAATAAAGAGACCCTTTTAAATCATATCTATAATTTATATCCTCATTAGTATAAAATATATTCAACATTACAACAAAATATATTTTTTAATATTTCGTTTTACTTTTATTAACTTTAATTTGATAAAGTCCAAATATTTTAATAATCATTGAATGATAATTATCTAATAAATGCTAATAATAATTTTTTATTAAACTTTTGAAAAATACAAATTCATCTTTTTATATAGTCTTTAACATGTATTTGTCATCAAAAGAATAATAAAAAAAACTACCACTCTTTCCACTTGAAACCTTTTCTGTTAATGATGCTAAATTGCCAAAGATCAAGTCTCCCAATAATTGTTCAGGTCCTATAGATCTTAAAAAATCATCATTTGAAATCCCATACATTTTTCTTATTCTTTCAAAAATCAAAGGAGAATATTCATAAAATGAACATGCCTTCTTCCAATCAAATTCCCTTAATAAAAATAATTCATACTTAAGTTCTTTTTGGAATAATTTCAAATTAATTTTTTACTTCAAAATGTGCTGCAGTAATCAATATATCATCAGTTAAAGGATGTAATGATTTTATTGCCTTACGAATCCCAATCATCATATTTAATACTAAATTCCAATTTTCATGTCCAAAATAAATTGATAAATTCTTACGAACATTTTCTTATTATTATTATTATTATTATATATCATCTATAGTCTGATTGACAGATATTGGAGAAGGGGATCGAGATGATTTCTTAAATTACTTTATAACACTTTATTCAGGAAGTTTAGGTACAATTTATTAACTATTCAATTTCTTTATGTCTTCTGTTAATTTTAATAAATTTCTTAATCTATTCATAATAGTATTTTAAAATCTATCATTATTAATTGTAGAAGCCATATTATACTATTTAAAATAAGGTTCATCATTTTAATCAGGATCATCATCCCCATACAATTTCTAAACTTATCCATCATTAAAAATTGGACCATGAGTTTTTTAAGATTTCTCATCAAAATAAAAAGAAGCCAAAAAATTTATTTACTTTTATTATTATTCTTTTTCTTTTTCTTATTTTATTAATTCACTACATCCTTATAATTCTGATTGTAATATTTTTAATTAACTATTCAATAGATCTTAAGGAGTCTACTCATCCAATTAACGATTAATTAAAGTCATTCTTTTTTTTCTTGATTTATTTTTTGTTACATTCTCCCACTCCTCTTTTATTTTATTTGTACTCATATCTTCATTGTTTAAAAATTCATACCATCCAATTAATTCTACTCCTTCTTAATAAACAACTCTAAACTCTTCAAATTGAACAATACCATCATCATCATTATCAAATATTCGAAATATTTCTGAAACTAACTCTTTCTTAGGCATTGACTTTGATCCTGTTATTGAATTCCACAAATAACAAATCTCAAAAATCATTTTTTCCATATCTTCCAACTCTAAAATACTCTTATTATCTATCTATTAAGTTTGCTCAAATTACTTGATAACATTCCAAAACTCCATAATGCTTTATCGATTGTAGATCCATTAAGTAACATACTTAAATATTTAACAAAGTCTTCAAACATTATGACCCCATCCTTATTCCCATCAATTTAATTAAATATTCTTTCAGCCAAGAATTACTCTAATCCCAAAATACCTAAAGAATCTCTGAATTGTTATTTTGTCATCATTCCTCTATCACAAAGTCTATCAAATCTATTTTTCAACATGATTATTTCTTCTTGAGTAAATGAATACTATTTTGCTAAATTAGGAAGCATTTTATTTAATTTAAATAATAACAATAATTATAAAAGAATGATAATCAATCAATTTCTTTTTCTTAAAGCATTATATCTAGCTAATTTATTTCTTCTATTTTATCTTGGTAATCTTCTTGTTCCTGCACTTGGTTACATGGTTTGAGCATTCTAAATAGTCTCTTTGATTGTTTTAGTAAATCTTGGACTACTTTTCTTTAAAATTTTTTTTTTAGTTTCCACAAATTTCATTCTGTCTTAACTTTTATTATTAATTTATTTTCTAGTTGTTAATGGTTTCATCTTAATCTATATTTAATTATAATAATGAATTAAAAAGTTATAGTTATAAATTCAGATAATCTTAAATTCTGATATGTTTTGATTTATTAAACTTAATAAATTAGATTAATCAGATTTATGTCAAAATTTAGGATAAAAAAATAAAACTTTGGTTGATTAATTGAACTATAAATTTTTATAATCATATTTCTGATATATTTCTTATGAAATATTAATACATAATTATAATATAAATTTTTGGGTCTATAGATTTAATTATTTATCAACATTCAGTTTTAATTACTCTTGCTCTCTATACAACTTTTTTTGATTTAATTTACTTTGCTTTTACCAATTAATTTTTCCTTGCTTCATTCATAATTATAGTATATCTTTATTTAAGTTCTTATTAATATTAACTGAATAATCTTGTCCATTCATGTTGATTAAGTTTTAATTTAAATTTTGGTTTGATATCAGCACACATATTTTCTGCTAATTTTATTATCAAATTGGGGAATGGATGTTGATCTTATTGAAGTTATCTAATTTTATTAAAAATAACATCTTTAAATACAATTGAGTTTAATCCATACTTCTTTCTAGCCATTTCTCTTTTAGATAATATTTATTTAAGATCTTAATCATCTTTTTATTTGAGTATTTTAAATTCGGGTCCATCAACTTTAAACCTAATCATTGCTTTTCCTCTATCAATATTAATTTATTATTTATGATTTTCCTTATACTCATTTAATTTGGAATAAAACTTTATAATATATTTGATAGTATACTTCTCTCATTTATCTGAAATGATCTCTCCTTATTCTCTCTAATTATTCTTTTAAGATCTCAAATTTAACATTTAACTCTTCCATAAATACCTTCTCATGAATATCTAATTATGTCATCATCTAATAATCAAATCTAATCTTAGATGCAACAGAAAGTGCTATATTTTCTATATATTAAGTATATGGCAATAGAACTCTATCAGAACTCTTTACATCAAAATCCTAAAGGTCTTCATCAATTTAAACCATAGTTTTCACTTTTTTCAGTAAGTTTGTTTTAAGTTCTGTAGCCTTTAAAACAGGTTTGATTTTAAATTTTAATTCACTTATAAAACAGTTTTTCAATTTTAATGGAGCAGTTAATTATTTTATTATATGATTTTATTTCTCAAACAAGTGGGGTAACTCATACTATTTGATTTCATCTTTTTCTTTTTCTGGCATATTTCCTTTACAACATTATTTCAAATACTCATCCCATTTATAATTTAAATAACTTAATTAAATATAAAACATATTATTGTACAACTTACAAAATTTTTATATAGTTTCTGTTTTAAGAACAATTGTTTTTAGATTTATTGCTACTTTAAGTATAAGTTAACTTTTTAAATGGAATAAATTTATTTTTCTTAGATATCCATATTTGGACTTTATCCTGAAATTGATTTTAAATCTAAATATAAAAGATAATAATATTTTCTTTTATCTCAATCCTAGCTTTTGTTTAATCCTTTTTATAATATTTCTTTTCCTAATAGTATTTTAGATAATTCTTGCCTTCATGTGTTCTTTGAACATCATTCTTTTGAGTTCTAAACCACGTTAACTTGTTTCTTAAATCATCTAACATATGTTTTCAGTATTTAAATAGATTAAAATCATATTTAATATTTATAAGTTCTATTTAGTTTTTAGAGTATCTAGTTTTTTTTTATATTTGAATTCAGGAGTTTTTTCTAAGATTTGTTATTATATAAGATTCATTTTTCCAACATAGTTTTCCTTCTTTTTTAATTGTACCAATTTTAATTTTTATTCCTTCTCATGTGCTTTATTTTAAATTAACTTAATAATTTCATCTCTGCTTTAGAGAGGATGCCTTTATAGTTACATTTTTTCACTTATTTCTTTATTCATCTATTCTCTTTATTTCTATTTTAAAGAAAAAACATCCTTTCTTTATTCATTTAAAATTTTGATATCCCTTTTCACATTAGTTAAGAAATAAGGATCAAAAGTATCATATTTATCATGAAATTTCTTTTTATCATTCAATCCTCTATTATTCTATTTATATTTTAGAATCCTTTATTTCAAAAAAAATTAATTTAGAGTTTCTTATTATTATTTCTTAGGATCATTTAATAAATTCTTTAATAATTTTGATTCATCTTAAGATTTAACCATAAGAATATATTATAGTTTAAGCATATCGTTCTCATAATCTAAAAGATCTCCTTTATCATCATTCTAATCAATATATTAATTTGTAATAGGGGTAGTACTTTAACATAATGGTATGTACAAGTAATTCTCATTTTCCAATTACTTTAATCGAGCTGTTACATCATCATAATCTTGTTGGATGATTTAAGTTTATGAATTAGGAATTTCTGTAGTAAAATGTACTGAACTAGGACTATTTTTAAATCTTTGATTGTCTTTTAAAGAGTTAGCCTGATTTTTCATTCTTTTTAGTAGAAAAACTGCTTCTTCATAGTTTGAATAACTTTTAAATGAGATTGGAGTTTCACAATAGTTTTGAGTCGGTGACTTAAATTAGATTTAATCAAGTCTATTTTTACGATCAGCAAAGTCTTTCATAAAAGCAGTTTCCTCTTTAATTCTTCTTTATTGATGTGATGTATATTGATCAAGATTCAAATTAGGTATTTTATAATTTTCATTCATAGGCACAATTAAAATTGTAGAAGTAGATCCCATTGCTGCATCAATCACTTTAATAGTTTTTAATTCAAATAGCTAAGGATACCTAGTCTTATCTTTTAGATTGCCTAAACAATTTTTTTGGTTGATTCCCCATCCAAAAAGTTACCCTTACAAATCAAGGGCTCCAAAATGAGAATCCCCAGCCATTATCTTAATAAAAGGTCTTTATTTTTGACATAATTTAGTGGGTGTTACTGCAACAGACAAATCCATTTTAAAGGGTCCTTTTCCCCATCCATATATATCCCCTTTTGAGTCAAGTGCTATACTATAATTTAAGCCACAAGCACATGATACTATGTTATTAGGAATATTTTCAATTTATTTAGGTTCCTTCTGATCTTATAAAATGAAGTCCATGTAACCTAATTTACCATCTGCAAATTCTCCCCAACTCCATACTCTTCCTTAATCATCCCAAGCCAAAATATGTTTTTTACCACAAGCTATTCCAACAAATTAAACAGGAAATTGTAATTATAGGCCTAAACAATATAATATATCTGGAGTTAATAAATATGTGGTTGTTCCTACACATTTCAAAGCCAAAACTTCAGCTTAATGATTTGGTAAATGACTTTATCTTCTATCAGTTTCTATTTTCTTTATAATTGAAAAATTATAGGTTATATCTAGACAGCTGATTTAATATTGCTAATCAATCTATTCGGAATAGCCTTACTTTTCTGATAGTTTTAAGACTTCTCCATAATTTAGCTAATGATAATTTCCCCAAACATAAAGTTTCTTATTAGTAGAATAGGCTACAACATAACCAGTCCCAGCACTCACAGATTTATATAAATTTTAAGTAATTTAAGAGATGTTAACTGGACTTACTACTGAGGACTGTTATAATCCTAATTAGGAAAACTATGAACTTCCAAAACCCCAGAGATTATATTGATCTGAATACAACGTAATACTTTACTGTCAATTAGAAATGTGTTTTACTCACAACAATGTACACTAATAAAACATAACTCTTGTTCTCCTTTTCTAGATGTTTTGTTCGGATCTTTCGAATATTTGTTTTAAGGGAAAATTATTCTTTACAATCTAAATGGTTAACAATTACAATACTTTTAATTTTATAATGTTATAGTCTCCATTTACAGAGCAAATTCTCCTACTCCAAAATAAAGGACTAATATAGTTTTTAAAGATTACCATGTGTCATTTATTTTTGCTTTAGAAAATCTTTAAAATTATAACAATTTTATTATTTTTATAGTTGGCTTTAATATTTCAATATACATGTAAATTAATGAGTTGATATTTACTATCAGATTTTTCTTAAATTATTATATCATTTAAATTAAACATGTTCAAGCTTTCATTTTTTTTCAAGTAATTATCTTTTAAGTTGCTCAGATTTATATATCCTCTTAATCAATAACTGTATACTTAAATTTTCCTTATAATTATTAATAAATAAATAGATACTCTCTTTAACTTATGTTCTGAGTTAAGTGTTAAGAAATAATAGTACATTTAATATTGTTTCTTATCTTTTGAATTTGAATACTTATTTTAATAGTAAATATTTTCTGAAATCTTCCTTATCAACTAATTTTGGATAAGATATGAAAAATTATTTGCTTTTTTTCATTTTAGTTTAGAATACACCCATTTTGAATTATAACTAAAAAGTAGTTCTTCTGGTTTATAATCATTAAAATATAAAGATTTATTCAACTAACTGTCTCTAATTTGTTTCTCTAATAGGACTAAGTTTAAGGGAAAATACTCTCTCTTAATAAATATCTTAGGAAGAATCTGAATAATTTAGATTAGATTTTTTTAAATGTATTCTTAAATGTGATAAAAACTAGATTAAATGATTTAATTTATGTTTATCATGATTGGATTTTTGAGTAACTACAAAAATAATTTTGATTCATAATTAAATACATGTAATAAAATTAAAGTAAATTATATATTATTAAATCATATATTAATTATCAATTTTTATAGAAAGAATGGATATTTTGTCTGTTTAACTACATAATTAATTAATAATATGATAATATTTGAGAATTTTTAAAATATATATTTAATAATCAAACTATTTTTAGATTTCTTAATCTTTCTTTGAAATTACTATTGATTGTAAATTATTTAACTGAATTTTAGAATTTAGCTGTTTAATTAAGCAGAGTCGATTTCTAAAATTCTAAATATTCTAAAGGTTTATCAAAAGCTGATAATATAAATTAATTCCATTAATTAATAGGAATCCTTTTACTGAGAACTTCTTTAAATAACACACAAAGTGGAACTTTTTAAGCAGGATGATTATTAGATAATTAAGCCTTTACGTTCAAACATTTTGAATAAAATAGCCTTTAATAATTATTAGAATTTTGGATATCCTCACTTTCCTGAACTTCTTCTTCAAATTATGAACTAGACATCTTAGTTAAAATTTCACTTTTTAATTCACAACAAAATTTATTTTAGTTTTCCCTAGAAAATTTTGTGATTTAAGTCTTACGAAATATTTCATTTTATCTCAAATAGTTAGCACTAGTTTAAGTTTAATAACCAAGATGTTATTAAA
The DNA here is from genome assembly GCA_000733385.1 of Paramecium biaurelia. Classification (NCBI taxonomy): domain Eukaryota; phylum Ciliophora; class Oligohymenophorea; order Peniculida; family Parameciidae; genus Paramecium; species Paramecium biaurelia. The sequence continues at coordinate 78,370 of JPFL01000056.1, forward strand.
TGTAGGTCTGCTCTTCCTTATTTATTAAGATATTAAATGATTATTTATCAAGATTTTGAATGATTTTTTTTTATTAATTGTTTACCAATTAATATTTTTCTTCCATAAGAGATTTCATATTAGACTACTTTACTAATGCCAAAGAGTGTAATCTTTCCAAAAGTAATTGAATAAGCAACACTCCTTTGTATGATTCTGTTATCATTTTTATTTCCTCTGAAATATCTAATATTTTTCTGAATTCTTTGTCATCAAAGTTTTAGAATTTCAGTATTTAAGTACAAAGCTCTTCTGATCTTATTAGATATTTTTTATCGTGTATATTTGTCTCTGTTTTAGATTAAATTATTATTGATTATCTTAATTTCTTTAGCTTAAAATCAGTTTCTTCAATAGCTGTTAAATCTTTAAATTAAGAACTGTGAGTGGATGAATTGGCTTAGCATAATTCTGTATGTTTATCAACATCAACAGCTTGAATGAGAGAATCGCAATTGATGCATGGAATCGAATAGTTTAAGTGATTGACTGCTTTTTTAATACATTCACTTTTAGAACTCTTATGAGACATTAGATATGAAGGACCCTGTTTGATTTACATTATAATATTTATTGATTTATCAATACTTATAATGATTTTTTATTTTGAGTTTAGGTATATTATTTTACATATAATACTTAATTAAATTAGATAAAATAATAATAAAATTTCAATATTTTTGATTATGTAGTTCATAACAATAATAATTTACAAATTCAATCAATCATTGAATATGTCATGCTACCAAGTTCCAATAATTTATTCTTTATTTTAATATTCAAATTGACCCTTCCCATGTGCTTAATCAAAAGAGAAATTGCCCATATATTTTGATCCATCAGAAAAGTATAAAACTCCAATTCCATGTTTTTGACCTTGTTTCATTTATCCTTTATACTGAACCCAATCTTTTCTGGACATGTTGTTGTGATTCTTCTCTCTCTCTTCCTGCGGTTGATTATATAGTATAACATCTCCTTCAGGAATGTCAAAAACCCACATGCCTTCAGTAACCTTTTAGTTATCCGAGTTGTAGTAAGTTCCAACTCCATGTCTTCTTCTGTTGCAAATTTAACCAACATAATAAAATCCATTTGAATAATGTAATTTGCCTTATGTTACAACTATATTATTATCAAATGGGTTATTAATTTCATTTTTTTAAACTTTAATAGAAGCCTGGCTTAAGTCAGTTTATTTAAATTTTTAGGAATCATTTCTTTAATGTTATGATATATTTTATGACCCAAATTATTATTATGGTTATTTGGATTGATAAATATTATCATTAAGAATCTAAATATTAAAATCTTATGGTTTATCAATAGGTAAAATAAAAAAATCTTGATTTTAATATTTTTCTAATAAACGAGTTTTTTAGAGATCTTAAAATAATTTACTGACCATCTCATTTAATTCTACAAAATCTGGTCTTCTATCTTCCTCAATTATTAGCATAAGTTCTATTATGTGTAATATATTTTCATCAAAATTTGTCACTTGAAGATCATCTTAAGCTTTTCTCAAAGCAAAATCATCTACTGACCATTTCTTCCAATCATAGATTTCTGGATGTTTAGCTTATATTAAGTACATCATTATAAGTGCAAAATTGAATACATCTGATTTATATCTATTGTGTTTTAAATACTATATATATAAAAACAAAAACTTATTACCTTGTCTTTTTTTGGAATAGCTTCAATTTGAGCAGGTGAAAAAAAGGCTGTCTTTTTTAACTCATTCAAAGCTAAGATATGAATAAAAAATAGTATATACTTTATTTATCATCATAGAGTTAAATGAAATCTTAAAATAAATTTGATCGAATTGGTTTTTAGTATCTATCTACCAACTTATAAATTTCAATGTTAAAAGGAGTCTTAACAGAAACAATATCATCTATGTCAAATCCAGATGGATAAATTTTATTTTATTATTAAAATGCTAGACCAGAGACAACACAATCTAATAAGAATAATATCTCATCTTATGAAAATGGTTATTTCATTATAACTTTTTTATGTCTTGTTAATGGTTGAATTGGTTTGTCTATTAAGAGTATAATCTCTGTGTAGGGTATAAAAATTTTCATGGATTCAACAATTGAAACATTATGAATTGATAATAAATTTGGATGATTATGCTATTCGTATTTCATTCTCCATTTCTTAACTAGATTCTTCATTTTATCAGAAGAATCTCCCATTTTTGAATAAATTAAATCGAAATGGGGAATACTATTATGTTAAATACTATAATGAATATTATTCACTTATTACATTTCCACCTAATTCAATGTTTAGAATATTTTATACTCATCTATATATGGCATAGGAACTTAAAATTTTGTCATGATTTAATTCATTCTTATATCTTGTTGAATGTCGACTGTAGATCCTTAACATGAACCCATTTGAATAATGTTTAATAAAATATACTTATACAATTTCTAATCGTAACCTATTATACAATTAATATAATAATTATCTAATTGAAATGAATGTAATATATTATATGCTCTTCCTACTCTAACAGGCTTACATTTTGTTAGCTTAAGAATCAGTATTTATTAATTTTAATTCAGTCAAGTTGGGTTTCATTGATTTAATAAGGAAATAGATAAGTATTTTGGAAAGAAAAAGTGTAAATAAATCTGTTTGTTTGGAACATGGAAACAGATTTAAGCAATATTTAGTTAAAGAATTTAACAGTGACATGGAGTTGTCAAGATTTAACATTGAATATAACTTGTAAAAGAACTGATGGATCTTTACTGTAATTGGACAAGTTTAATTATACAGTTGTGATTCCAGAATCAATATTATATCCAAAGAGATCCTATGAATTTATTGCTTAAATAACTGGAGATTATGCTGCTAATAGAACTGTTACATTATACTTCTCTTAAGTAATTATTGTAATTAATTAAAATAGAACATAATACCTTTTTTGAATATTTCCTTTCCATTTTCAATTCTATCCAGATTAGTTAATTTTGATGAAATAATTGATTTTAATATTCAATTAGATGATGGAGTATCACCAGATGACTCAAAAATATCAATTGCTATATATTTAGACGGTTAGGTCTCAAAATTTTAGTAATTATACCCTCGACTACGTTTTTAAGCAAGTTATTACTATCCAGATTTTGTAAGTGATGGGGAATTCGGAATTTGTAGGATACATTTTACATATTCTTTATTGAACTATATAGATCCTGCAGAATATGAAATTCTATTTCGTATAAATTATCCTCCTAAGAATGGCCAGATCAATATTGAATAAATAGATAATATGAATATAATTGTAAATTCAGTTTCAGACACACATACTCCAATTTAATATAAATATTGGTTTTTTAATGGATAATCTATTAATATAGATTCAATTAATGGATAATATGAATTAACAGAGTATATTGAATCTAATAGTTATTCTATAAGTTTACCTCCAGGAGATTTCACTTTAGTATGTTAATTAAAAGATAGTTTGGGAGCTACCTCAATAATTTCTTAAAATGTTACTATAAAGGCTTCAAAAGCAAACTTTGATGAAATACTTACATCACTTGCATCTGAGACTTCTATTACAAAAATTATTAGTTCTTCATTGGTATTGAAATATATGTATGATGCATTCTCTATTGACAATAAAATTGCCTTTGCTGTGAATGTTAATCAAACATTAACAAAATTAAAAGAGTTCAACAAAGAATAATTTTTGCTTAAGACTCAAGACAAGTATTAAATTATGTTGTAAAAAGCATTATATTTAGTACTTATTTATATATATATATTTTATAGATTGAATCAACAGGTATAAATTTTATTGGTGAAAATTCAATTGATCTTAAATTGTAATATCTAATATCAATATAAACTGATATTAGAAAGGATATCATTAAATTCACTTCATTAACTCAAATAAATGAAAAGTCTATGATTGCTGGATAATATAAAGGAAATGTTACAGCTTAAGAATTATTTTTAGAATTGAAATCCCTTTATGGAGTGATTGGTTAAATGATAAATGATATTCATCATGTTTTTGATACATTTTTAGGGAGAATGACAATTGATAATCCTGATACAATTAGTGAAGCTAAAAATGCTAATACTACAAATGTCAATTCAACAGATTATTTAAAAGAATTGTTTATGAATTTAACAGATACAAATAATAAGAATAGATTACTTAAATAAGTTGAAGAATCAGATCTATATTCTACTGATGATAATATAAATACTTTTAGAGAATAATTAATAGAATAATCAATATTAACTTTAGATCATTTTGATTTGATACATATTTGTTATACTAGACTTATTAGTTTAGTATAAGTCTTAAATCTTATAATCAATTCATATTGTGAGACTAATGGTAAAGTAATTTATAGCAATTATAAATATTTCAATATATCTTTTACTAGAGTAACTACTAAATAAGTTTTATAATACTTATCTTAAGATGACTATTATGTTAGTATGTTTGAAGATTAGAAATTAGATGCAGTTGCTATTCCAGTATTCAGTGGATATTGGAATCTCAATAATGATACAATTAATTTTGAGGTTTAAATAGATACTTCTAATAAAACAGATACAGGTAATTATGCAGCAAGAAGAAATATTTATATGTGGGAAAATAGAGATCTTTTCACAAATTTATCAGAAGTAGAAATCTTTTAAATAAATCCAAATTATCTTTATTTAGTTTCAATTATAACTTTTTCTGTAAATCCTTATTATTGGAAATAAGAAATTTTTGATTACACTAAATGGAATTCATATTCTAATAATCTAAAATATATCAGTCCTTAATTTATTGTATAAAATGGATCAGATTATCAAGTAGTTTTATAATTTGAACATTTCTAATTTAAACATCCCTTTAAAACTGAATATTCTGAAAATACTACTAGATGTGCATCAATTATGTCTAATTTCACAGGTGATAATTGTACTAAATCAGTTTTGACTTCCTAACATACTTGTACTTGTAAATATATTAGTGATTTAATTCTAATGGAATAATATATACCTGTAGATCTGAGAGAAATTCAATTTGTTTCTATAGATAATATGTATCTTACAGTTATTGGTTTAACTATTGGAATAATGTCAGGGATTATGATTCTATTTACTATAGTCACAGCCATTTTAGATCTTAGATCTTCTAGGTCTGTTTTACCTGTATCATCTATAATAATAAGTGAACATGGAAATTAAGATGATATAGATTAGAAGATATTTGATAAATCAGCTGATTACACTAAAATTAAATCTTCTACTATCTTTCCAGAGAAATCTAGTGTTCTATCAGTTAAATATAAGAATAAGGAGAATGAAGGAAAATAATTCTTTGATTAATCAATCAGTGATTAATCTCATATGACCATTTTTAATAAAAATTATAATAAATAATAAAAATAATCTGATGATTTTCATAATGCAGCTATTTAATATGAACCTATCTTTTAGACTAATATTGAAATGGGTATTAAATATACCTCTGCAGATTTAGTCTTAACTGGAATGATAGTAATTAATTTAATAAATAATTTTAGAAATTACATGAACTCTTAAGTATCTTCTTATATTATGATTAAAAGATTTCAAGACCAAGTAGAGTGTTACAATTATATATGAAATTAATGGTAATGTTTGTATTTAGTTCTTATACTATCAAGTTTTTAAATCAAATTTAGCACATTTTATTAATTATTTTTGTTGGTGAAATATCAGTATTTTTCTTAGCCATTGTCAAAGCTGAATTAAATGGATGGATATAAGAAAAAATCATTGGATTTATATTAACAGTAGCCATTCTAGGTGGATGCTTGTATTTAATAATTTCATATTTTTTTAGTATCTTTTTTTTTTATAATGTAATTGGACTCTAAATAGATATTGCTGATAATTGGGCTAGATAATTTTTAATTTCCTACTTATCTAATCATGTTCTATTTGATCCAATTATTGTTATTTTCAAAATCTTATTATATCCATGGACATTATAATAAATGATAGCTTAAACAAAAACACCAATAGCCTATTTGTTGAATTTCTTCATTAATCATGCCCCAATGAGAGCTTTATATCAATTATGATATGATGAATAGATATTGTTATTATTTGAAATTATATCATAATAAAATCATATTCTATTTGTTAAGCATGGAGTTGTATTTTATATTTATATATTACTTTTGGTCTTTTAAAGTAATTAATCAACTCTAGCCAATAAATCATAATTTGGAACATAGGATCCAATTTATGAATTTGATTTTTAATCACTTTAGGAATATAAAATTTAACCTGATGATTAGGATGATTATTGAACATAAGTTAAATTGCTTGATTGAGAATTTTTTGATAAAGGAACTTATGTATAGGAATGAGTTGGTGTATTAAGATAGTTATATGATGGTTAAGGTGATATATTCTATGATTTCACTTATTAATAATTTATTGGAGATTATTAAGGTAAGGGTTTCTCTAATTTAATTTATTGTTATGATTAATTTTGATGATTAATCCTTTAGTTTTATTATAAATCTTGATTTGAACATAAATCTTTTTTAGATCCTTCCAAAGAATATTTTGAATCTGATTTAACATCACCTCTCTTTTCTATTTTTGGTTCATATTTTAAATCATTTTAGTAACTTACTTTGTTAGTATCAGATTTGATCTCCTTATTTTATTCTTATTTTATTTCAATTTTCTACTCCTTTGGTTTTTCCTCTTCAATATCTTTATCTGTTTTTTATCTATTTTATTTACTATAAATAGAGACTCTTCTTATTTTATCTTATCTTGATTCCACTTTTCTTTATATTTATTACTCATTCATCATTGTCTATAATTCTTAACTTGAAACATAAACTGATTCGACATTCTCTTTCACTGAATTATAAATTGATGCAAATTATTGAGTATTATTTTTGAATTCAGCCTAGGCTTACCTTATTTTGCTGAGAACTGAAAGAGTAAACTTCTCATCTGATGTACTATTTAATCTAATCGGTTTTACTTGACTCTCTTCGAAACTTTTTTAGGTTTCTATGTATATCGAGAATGGAGTAACTTTATCATCAGCAACCTTATTTTTCAATACCTTGCAAAATTAATGTATTTGCTTTTGCTCTATATATGGTAAGAGCTTATCAATTAATAGAGTAAGAGCATCACGTATATATTTTAGATCAGATTAAAAACTCTGCATTTTATTAATTAATGTAATCTTAAATCATAAGCAGAACAATATTTATATCCAAAATTCATGTTAGCTCAAAAAATAATAAGCTTATGCTCTTAAATACGATAATCAGATGTTTAAAATATTAATAAAAACTGACAAATCAATAATTAAATCATTAGAAGAACTGATCTCCTCATTGATTATAACTATGGTTGATTAACAGCATTTTTATATGTTGAATCATCAATGATAATCTGATAAAATTTATTGATTTCGAAATAATTAATTGTATTTATTTTATTATAAATCAGTATTAGATTAATATTTATTAGAATTAATAAATTATAATATAAATAATACATACTATTGTCCTTTACTTTAGTATCTTTTTAAATCTTATCATCTTACTTGTAAATGATATTTAAAGATATTAATAATTACATTAATAAATTGATTTTCCTTGGAATTTTCCATTAATTAGGTCAAAAATTCTAAAATTAAATTAATTTCCAACAGAACTAATTCCTTTCAAGTAAATTCTTTATCATTTTGAAGAAATAATCAATTAATCTTACTATTTAACAATAATTTATTGATTGTTGACTTGATTTTAAAATATTAATAAAATAATATTAAGTGAATATAAATCTAATATATTTTTAGACATAAAGAATGATCTAACAGATCTGAGAGTTAATAAACCAATTTAAGGATTATAACACTATAGGAATACAAAAATAGTAAACTTGAAATTCTATTTAAATTAATTATATTGGTAATTTTTGCTTGAATAAAAATTAGCTATTATATATGCCTTTTTAATTTTTCATAAATCTAGTGATAGATTTAATTTAAATAATTTAGATAGCAAGATATTTTTAATTTGTTATTTTTGATCTATATGATTTAAAATGACAGAATATAGATATTAAATCAATCAAATGGCTTTCATGCTATAAAATTTACTAAGAAATATAGAATTCACTCATACTATGAATCTAGATTATGATACTTCCTGTAGAATGTTTGAACAGAGTTATTTATTAAATTTATAATTGCTGGATAAATGTAATTTTTTATAAACCATTTTTTCTGTGGTTCTTTGTAAAATATCCTTTTGAGAGTTCAAAGAACATATACCCTCTCTTTTGAAGAATAAAGAAATCTTTAGACTAGTAGAATTCTGCATTAGGAATCACACTGGTTTGTTATAGAATTGTTAAACAATATAGTTATTGCAAAAAAAGGTGTGTTAATGCTAAAGGATAAGCAATTTGATATATAGTAATATTGATGTCATCACAATATAATTATATGTTTTTAAAATCTATAATTAATGATCTTAATCTTTAAGAAGAATAAAATGATGACTATGAACCTTTTAGGAGACCTCCAAACTTTGAATTAGCTAAAAATCATGCAGTAATAAATTTTATATGATTTTCAAAGAAAGCTAATAAATTTAGTTATTCAAAAGAAATAGAAGACATAGACAATATTGAATATTGTCCTTGTTGTGGATTTCCTATAATTGAATCACAATTAAGTTTTTGCTCTAAAAATGAAGAATTGGCTTTTAATGGAGCAGGAGTACCATTATTTTTTGAATTTATGGTATTTGTAGCGATTTTACTATTCTTAAATTTGTAACAATACAATCATCATTTTTTAGCTTAATATCTGGGTTGTACAATTCATTAAATAATTATTAGGGAGCAGAATGTGAAATTAATTCATCAGTCTGTAAACTGAATTATTATAATACTTACTCACTTACAAATAGCTCTAGGTATATTATTAGTTGTAATAGTAGAACACCTGATGTTATTTTACTAGGATTAGACATTTGCAATATTTTAGTTATGATTATCTTTTCAATCTATTATAGAAGACACTTGAATATTATAGCAACGAAAATTGATGAAAAGAATATCTCAATATCTGATTATTCAATTCAAATAAGTAATTTACCAATATCCTCAACTAAATAGGATATTTCTAATTACTTTTCAGAAGTCAAATTAAATGGATCTTCAATTTCAAAATTAAATATTGTATAAATTGTATTAGGTTTTGATATTTAAGAATACTATTAATTAACTAAACTTAAAATAGAAAATGAATTAAGAATAACATCAATTTTATCTGAATAGTAAATTTATCTATTTGAAATTAATAGATAAAATCTTTCTATGGGATCATAAACACTAAATCTAGAATAATAACTGGATGAAATCAATACTAAAATTATATAATTCCAACAAAACCCTCAATTATTTAAATTTAGTGGTGTAGCATTTATCACATATAATACTTCAATTTAAGCTAAGTAAATAAGGAAATATCATACTTAAACTAAATTCTAATATATTCTCTAAAAATTACTTTTTTTTTATCCTTTAGAATCAACTAAAACATTTTAAGGAAAAACACCTCATGTAATTAGAGCACCAGAGCCAGGAGATGTAATTTGGGAAAATTTAGGTATTAACCCTTTAATTTAGTTTAAATATTAAATTTTAACAAATTTAGGGTCACTATTCATATTAGCCATATGCTTTGGATCTATTTTGGGTGTTTCTGTATATCAAGTATTAACTAATATAATTAAAGGATAAACTAAATCAATCTGATAAAAAAAGCAGATCTCCTTCAATTGAATTGTATATAACAGTTTTTGGATTGCTAGCATCATTCATTATTTCAATATTAAATAACATAATGGGATTTCTAATTAAAAAGTTTGTATCATTAGAGTTACATTCAACCTAGACAGAATTCAATATTAGTTTTGCTAATAAATTAGGAATTGTACTAATTGAATAATTAAATAGGCTTAATTTATTAATACAGCAATTATTCCTCTTTTAGTAAATATAGCATTAAATGATCAAAATATATTAACATAAACTTGGAAAGATGGAGGATTAATATCTGATGTTTGTTTAGTTCTTATAATGAATGCCATATTTCCTTGGTTATTTAATTTATTGGATCCATATTATTTTTATAGATAATATCTAATCAGAAAATCATAACATTAAGGATAGAATTGTGCCTTGACTTAAAGAGAGGCTAATTTACTTTTTTAAGGTTAACCTGGAGACTTATCAAAAAAATATGCAACCATAACAAAAACATTAATGCTTTCATTTTTTTATGCTCAACTTATTCCATTAGGGGCTTTAATATCTTTAAGTTTTATAATTATCAATTATTGGGTTGAAAAATACTTATTAATTTATCGCTATTCGAAGGGTCCTACAATAGGTAGTTAATTAGCAGATGAATAGGTGGATACTTATATAGAGTTAGCAATTTTGTTATTTTCTATAGGAAATTGTATTTGGTAGTCTCTTTTATAAAATGAAATACATTATTTGGTTTGGTTTCAATTGAGTTTGGGTATTGCTTAATATTTATTTCCTGTGGATTAAATATTTGATAATTTTATTAAAATGGAGGAACCTGAAACACAATCAACATTTGAGGATAATCAAATTTATATATGGGATGATTATGGAAAACGAAATCCAGTTACAATGTAGAATGAAATAGAATAATGGATTTTATAAATAAGTAAAAGAAAAACAAATAATTTGTAAAATAAGAAAGTGCTCAAATATTTTAATAGAGTTAATAAACAACATTAAAATAAATAAATTGAATTGTAAGAATAGATTGCAAATTCATTAATAACATCTAAATTTTTGAAAGTAATTTCTTGAATATAATAGTTCTTAATAAACAAAAGATAAATTTATCCTTTGCATTAAGAGTTTATACAAAAATTGAAATCTAAAACAAATAAAAATTAAACTGAAAATCAAGAGTAAGTAAATTATTGTTAAACAATAAATTAATCAATTTAAGAATTTTAGATTTGAGTTACATTATGAAATGTATATAAATTTATTGTATTTTTGAAGTGATAAATTAATTTTTTATTTATTTATATTAATTTAAAGCATGAAAAAGTTTTGCATTAAATTTTTAAACAACAAATTCTTATATTTATAGAAATTTAATTTCTAATTCCTTATATAATAATTTTTAACCCTTATAGGAGGAAAACTAAAATCTCTTAAAAAATAAAGTTTGTGAAATAATTATAAAAAGGATAAAGTAGCTATATTTAATAGATACTTTTATTTTCTTAGCATTTTGTATTATTTACTATATAAGATTAATTTTAAAGATCTAAATTGTTAAATTTCAATTATCATTATTTAATATTTATTACTAGAATGCTTCACAAGATGTTCCTCACATTTATTGTTCCTGAAATAGAGTAAGAATATAGATTAAATTATTAACCATATATGATAAACGAATATAGAACTTTGACAACTCTAATTTTGGTAAATATAATAACTATGGCTAGTTTGTTGGAACATTTATTGTTTTATCTTTCATTAGTGAATCAAATTATTATTATGCTCTGTATTGTCTTATTTGTGGCTTCCCTGTTATGCTATCAAGATATTTTGTTAGTAAATATCCTTAATTTTCTAATTTTGTTTACCCATTCTTACAAATTACAGTGACAATCATCTATAACATATTCACATTGAATACAAACTAGGATGTTATACCATAAATGTATTTAAAATATTAATGGTATTATGGATTCTTTGCAGCAATTAGTCATATATGTATAAATTGATACATTATAAAAAAGGCATATATTTATAAGGAACAATATTGTGTTTTTAGACAATAACTATGATTGCCATTTTAGCTTGGCATATATCTAGATTTGATTTTTCAAGTCCAAATGAAGTTTACATCACTGTTCAAATAATTATTGTGTTTGTAGTAGTATTTTTTTGTAGAAGGGAACAAGAAAGAAATAAGAGATTAAGTTATTTAAAATATAGAGAAAATATGAAATGGTTCTAAATTATGGATAAGATAGTTAAAAAATGGACTATGTTTGTTTAATTTGACAAATCCTAAGATTAATTATTTTTAGTACAGTAATCCAGAGCATCTCAATCAAAATTTATGATTTAAAATAACTAAGAATTTCGTACATTTTTAAGAAATGTAATAATTCATCATTTAAATAGACTTAAATTGAATAAACAAGTTCTTAAAAAACCTAATCAGATTAAATTACTTTAGAAGATATACTTCGATAACTCCTGACATCGAAGATTTGCAAACTTGATACTATGAATAATAGTCTCAAAGATTCTTTATATTATACATATGTAGGATATTAATAAAAAACAGGAAGATATTTAAAGGTAAAATTAGTGGAATATTATTTATCTGATTCAAAAATGATTATAATGATACTCTAGAATGAGAAATAAAAATGTAAGGAAGTTTGGACAAAATATCTTGCAGTTGAGAATTATTTCAGAACTTTAACAAACAAATCTCTTAAATTGATTGAAAAGACAACAAAAGTAATCTCTTTCTAATATTTAAATCTTCCTAATTTAATAGATGATTATAATTATTTTAATGCAGCTTTTATATGGTTGAATGCCAGTAAATATGTATAAAACAGAAGCTAAGTCAATATTAATAATGTGGAAGATCAACTCAAGAAAATATTCAAAAAGTCAATTTAAATTCAGTTTAAATAGGAATAAAGTTCATTTTAATCATCTCTCTAAGTTATAATGTTTATATGTGTTAATCTTATTAAATATATATAAACCAAAACAAAATCAACTGTCACAATTAAAATATTTGAGTAAAATTAATAATAAGTGAGATACTTTGACTTTTATTTTGAAACATAAGACTTGAAGATTAAATCAAATTTAATTCATTTGCTTCAAGAAAATAAATATTATCAAAAACAGAAAATCTAATTTGATGATTAAAATTTTAAAAGAATTATGGATTCATACATTAACTTTTTAGAAATAATTGATTCTAATAAGTCAACTTGTTTAAGTTTAGCAATTATAAAATTCCTTCTATCACATTATGGATTAACAAATAAAATTGAACATTTTTAAAATTAAATCAAAATAAGCTTAATAGATTTAGATTCAATAATAGGTTGTTGATTACAAATAATGATTTTTAATTCACTATTTATATTAAAATTATATCAAAAAAATAATTTAAGATTGTTATATATACATATATACTTACAATTCTATGATAATGAGAATGATCTAAATTTTTAAAGTTCTAGTCAAACTATTATAAAGTTATGAAAATTGAAACCAGTTCAAATTGATTAGAACATAAAATCTAAGAAAGTTTAGGAGTAAAAGTGTGATTTTCTAAATCATTGGTATATAAAACAAGATGTTTATAGAAAAAGATATAACTTTATAGTTTTGGAAATCAAACTTGAAAAAAGAAGTATGTAAGCCTTGCTTTCTTAATTAATTAAAAAAATGGAAACATTACACTCTAAACATGGATAACCAATAGGGATATAATGAAACAACAAGGATATTCTGAGAAAGATATATCAGATGAAGTATCTATTTCTAAAAATATGAATACGGTTAGCTGAATTGTATGAGGGTTAACTTTGGGTGTAATTATTTAATGTTGATGTCAAAATTAGATTAGATAGAGAGAGAGACATAAATATCAATCGATTCTATGGAGAAAATATATTGTTGAAATCACAACCATTTAATTACAATTGAAATAAATAAATTTAAGATTTAAGATGTCTTTAAAACTAAATTATATCTCTGGCAATCCTAGAGCAAATAAAATCCTTGTTGCTGCTAAACTAGCCAATGTTGACGTTGCTTCCAACCTCTTAGAATGGAAAGATTTAGAAGTATTCAATACTTTTTATTCAACTTAGACCCCAGAGTTCTTAGCAAAGAATCCATTGGGCAAAGTCCCTATCCTAGAGACCCCTGAAGGAGTGCTGACTGAAAGCAATGTTATCCTTTAATATGTTGTCCGAGGAACTCCTTTGGTTGGAGCTAATGAATTCCAATAAGCCAAAGTCAAATAATGGTTAGACTTTGCATCTGGAGAAATCGAACCATCATTGATTTAACTCTTGTTGCCAGTCCTTGGACATTTCCCAATCAACCCAGCTTAAGCAACTTAAGCTCATGCTGAATTGGATTGGAAATTTAAAGTATTGGAAGCCCATTTTGCCAGTAGCTAATACTTGATTGGTGATTAATTGACAATAGCTGATATTAATTTAGCTTCATACTTTTAAGGAATATTCTAATTCCTTTATGGAGAAGATGATAGAGCTAAGTTAGTGAATATTGTCAGATGGTATAAATAAGTATCAGAACTTCCAGCATTCTTAGATGTATTTAAATCACTAATTAATAGTTATTCGGAAGAACAAGATATACAAAGAAGCCATTCCCTGCATTGTAATTTGCTGAACACCATGGTCATGCTCATGGTCATGCTCATGGTCATGCTCACGGTCATGCTCACGGTCATGAACATCATGAAAAGAAGGAAAAGAAAGAGAAATAACCTTAATAATAATAATAAAAATAAGAAAAGCCAAAGAAGGAAGAAAAACCATAAAAGGATGATGAAGATGAAGAAAAACCAAAGAAATAAGTTTGTGAATTTGATGCATTACCCCCATCAACTTTTAATATTGATGATTGGAAGAGATAATTCTTAGCATCAAAAGATTAAGCTGCTGAATTCTAACATTTCTGGAATGGTTTTGATTCATAAGGATGGTCTATTTGGATTATCAAATATATTAAGGCAGAAGGTGAAGGAAAAGTTCTTATCTCCTTTAGAAACAATTGCAATGGATTTTTATAAAGAGCAGATCCACACTTTAAGAAATGGGCATTTGCTATTCATGGTGTCTATGGAGATGTTCCTAATCTTGATATCAGTGGTGCTTGGATTTGGAGAGGAACTGAAGTCCCATAATATTTGGTATTTATTTATTTGAAAATTTCTAGAAAGATCATCCAACATTTGAATATCTTTAAATTACAAAGCTTGATGCATCCAAACCTTAAGACAGAGCCTTGTTTGAAGAATATTGGACTTAATAGATTGAAGATGAATCAAAGGTCTAAGGCTAAACAGCAAGAGCCTTGTATTATTTTAGATGATTTGTTATCTAATATATCGTACACAATAAATAGAAATATCAATCATTATGACTTCAAAATCATTTCCAAATGCGTATACTCTATCTCCTCTTCTTTCTTGTATTTCTCCTTGATTTTACAACAGTAACTTAATTGATTCTTATTGAGATCCACTATTAATTCTCATATATAGATTGTTGGATTCAAACATTTTATACTTTATTTTAATATCTTGTTGAGATAAACTTAATTTTATAGTATATTTAGATTTTGAATTATTATCAATTAAGATATTAATCTAAATAGAACTTAACATTTAATTATTTACAAAAAATGTAATTGTATTAGATAAATATATATTTATATTTCATCTTATTTAATTATATTTATTGAACATCTAAATTTAAATTTAAATATTTCTATATTTGTATAATAATTTTTTGAATACTAAAAATGTTTAAGTTAATAATTATTTTAAATTAAATCAACTTAATATAGACTATTCTAACATACTAATTGCATTTTCTCTCTATTCTGCCTCATCATCTTCTTAAAAATCTCTTTTTTATCTTTTCAAATTTTCCTCTACATTCATTGTGAAGTAATTAGCTGCAGCAATTAAACAAAGCATTAAAACCATTGTTATAGTGGAACAGAATTTATTGTCACCCTAGAATATATCATTTTGATATTTACTTTTAATATTAAGATCTCTGGTAATCCTTACAAAAAATTAATAAGATTACCAAATAATCCTAACATAGCTATAGTAGTATTTTCACTCATAGGAAAACACAATTCACATGAAAATTCAAATGTTAATGCCATAATAGCTGAACATCCACAAACTAGGAAGTACATAATAAAGAAAAATGTTTTATTCACATGTATTGCTATAATCAAAATAGCAAATAACACTGTTACTAAAGCATTACAAATTCTTAATACTAATTTAAATGATTTAAGTTTTTTTATTGCTGTACCTACACAAATATCTCCTATTAAACCAGCGATTACACCTGCAAGTACTAAATTACTTTAATCCATCAATGTATAATCAAATGGTTTAATAAGATATTCCATTTATAATGTAAATAATGTAATAGTTCCTAATATAAATGCAAATCCAATAGTTAAATACATAAAATCAAAATTCTTAGCTACAATTATTCCAGCTCTTCTATAGTCAACTCTTACACATTACTATAAGTAAAAAGTATTGAAATTACATCTGATGCTGTAAAACTAGGTGGTGTTGGGGCTTTATCTTTAAAAAAGAAGATTGGTGGAATACATAACAAAACCATTAAACCAAATAGAAAGATCATCAAATTTTACATCAATCTTCTACCTTCATCAATTTCAGCTTATGTATGCAAATCTTTAATTTCATAATCCCCTAAAATAATTAATGGGATTTTAATGGCAATTCCAGAACTTGCATTGAAACACAAAGCAATAATTACCATAATCAAGATTCTTTTCTCAGGATAGAACCAATTTGCAACAAATTTAGATGCACTAATTAATCTAAAAGGAAATCCTATTAAAGATGATAATTAGCCCAAAAAGAAAAACCAAAATGAAACATTTATTAACATAGCACTCACCGACCCAACAAAGGTTAGAATACATCCTAATTAGTTAATTATCATACCTATCATTATACTATATTTGATTCCATATTTTTCATTAATTATATTACCAGGTATGATCATTATTACAGAAAATACAGTGAAGCTTATTGTTAAAAATTACAAATATCTATTATTTTACATATAAATATTTACCTACTATCTACATCATAAATGATTGACATCTCTTTTACTATTGGAGACAATGAAAATCCAAACATGATATTAGAAAGCAAGGCAAACAAAAAGAGTCCTAATTGTACCCATCTCATAGGATATTCCACATAATGGGTATGCTATTGTCGATCTGATGAAGTTATTTTATTCATAAAATTAATTCTAACTAAATATCAACAACTTTTTCATGTTGAATAACATAAGACTCAAATCTATATTAAATATCAGAATATATCATATCAAACATGATTCCCTTCCCGACTCCAATTCTCCACTTCTAATTATATTAAAATCTTATTAACTAAAGTCAATATATAAAACTAATTACTTTCCAATAATTCAATTACTCCAATTAAGTTTGTTTTACTAAATGTAAAGTATTGTAACGAAGTTATTAATGAACTAAATCTGAATTATTTATTCACTTATTAATTAGCTCTAAAATTATTACAAAAATTCATACATTCGTAGCTACACTTTCATTGATTATGTATTCAATCTATTGTAATTAAGAAGAATTTTCGAAAAATTGCAGAATCCCTTCATTTTATGATATTTATATTATTTTTATTTCAAATCAAGTTAACTTTCAAAAATTAACAGTGGTTGAAATTTATTATTATTAAATCTAATAACAACATTATCAAATATTCATTATATTATTGAACCTCCCTTTCATTATGTATTTTATTGAAAAATTCATAATAACTTGAATTTAATATTATCATAATAAAATAGAAACAAGGGTAATTTTTATTTGATTATAGTAATATATTCAGGTAGAATATAAATTATATATATATGAATTAATAAAGATAATATAATAACAAAATATTTGTCTAAACACTTAAGTCCATATTAGTCTAGTTCTAATTGAATTAATAAATAAGTATTAATTTTATTAATGAAAAAAAGATAGTTATTACATCAATGTTATTTATTGAAGTAATAATTGAAATAGAAAATATATAAGTCTAAATAACCACAAAATTTATAAATAAAATATAATTATTCATAATAATGTTTGTTAGAACATTCGTCTCATAACACAATGAAATTCTAAGGTAGAACATTCAGATTTTGCTCTGCAACTTAAAATAAAGAGTTATTAGAAGAAGTCACTACTAAAGTGTTTCAAGTCATGAAATCTGCTGAAAATTGCAAAGTAAACAAATTATCAGATAAAGTAAATATATTTCATATGAAGGCTACATTTGAAGAATTAGGGTTTGACTCCTTAGATGCAGTTGAAATGGTTGTAGATTTGGAGGAAAATTTTGGATTTAGTAATAATTTCAAGAAATGAATTTGTAGTTATAGAAAATGAAGAGGCTGAAAGAATAAACAGTGTTGGTGAAGCAATTGCTGTATTCTACAAATATGTTGTTTAAAAGAACTCAACTTAGGTTAAATAATGATTAATTATCAATTAAAGCATTTAAGATCAGAGTTTCATTCATTATATAGTTTAAAAGAGTTTCTAATATTTTAGATAATTAAATAAATAATCTTGGATTGGCAAATTGTATTTGAATATAAAATAAATTTAGTTACTTTTCTAAAATATGAATATTAATTAAAGTATATAATAATTTATAAGAATTTCAAAAAAATATTATTATTTTACAAGAACATTTTTAATGTTAATAATATTGATTAATAATGAGGATAGTTAATTCTCATATTTATGATGATGTTAATTATGTTGTCTGAATAAAGAAAGCATTTAATAGGAGAATAGCACATTCAAATTAATGATACTTCAAAAACAATAACAACAACTTCTTCATCTAAATTGCCTACATAATCTACTTAAAGTATCACTATCATAAGCAATGATCCAAACAAACAATAATTACAAGAAGCTAATAAAGCTAGAAATCTATAGCAAAGATTATTTGTTGGATTCTGTTTAAATTACTGCAGTTATGATTGTTATTATATCCAATTTAATAATTTGATTTATTAACTGATGGACTTAGGCGAACTTCACCACCGTCTTTGCAAAAAGATTGCATAACTTACTAAAGTTATTTTCTTCTTAAACACCAAAAATGATGAATATGAGAGTAATCTCAAAGCAGTTGTTCAAGCATATGAATAAGAAATGGATTAAATTGTAAAAGAGTATCAAATTCATATTTATTTCAAAGTGCCAATCAGATAGTTCTTACTTATAAGCAGGCATTAGATAAATAAAGCAAAAATGATGATATTTAATAAGAACTAAAACAACTTCAAGAAAAAGTTCAAGTAGAGAAATAGACTGCATAGATAGAATATTCATAATATAGAAAAAGGATGGAAGAGAAAGAATAAGGTCTTGTAACTTAGTATGAAAAGAAGATAAAAGAAATTTAGAAGGAAACAGAATTTTAAAAATAAAAATTTGATGATCTTTCAAAGTAAGTTGACAAAGTAATTATGAAATAAGAGGAGCTTAGAAGAGGATCATAGAAATAATTAGAAGAGACGATTAAAGAATGGAAAGACAAATATGATTCATTGATGAGAAAAAAACTTGAATAAGATGATTAAATTGCAGATAAAGATAGACGTCTTTAAAAATAATAATTAGAAATTGATGATTTATTAAAAAAAATAGAGGAAGAAAAGAGAAAGTCTAAAGACGCTTAAGATAGATTATAAGATTTGATGAAGCAAAATTTCGATTAAAAATTACAATCATTATAAAATGAAATAAATTCATTAAAATAAGAAGTAACAAATCTTAAAAATCAGAAAGATGATTTAACAAAACATAACAATAATCTTTCAGATGAAATCCATTAGCTTAAAGATTAGATTTCTAAATTGACTTTAGATCTAAAAGATATTGGATAAAAATATTAATAATCTTAAACTGAAGTATTGTCATAAAAAAATGAAAATAGTAAATTAAAATAGATAAATAGTGATTTAGAAGATAAGATTAGATAACTTAATTCTTAAATTGAAAATTATAAATAATAATTACATGCCTTTTAATAGGATGGATCAATGAAAGAAACATAATTAACTAGATAGTTAAGTGATCTTGAATAATAACTTAAATCAAAAGATTTTGAAATAAGAGAACTTCATATTAAATTAAATGAATTATAAAAGAAAGCAGATATGCTTTAAATGGAATTAAATGCTGTTAGAGATGCAAGTGATAGGAGTAATAGTGATAAATTAAAAGAAATAGAAGAATTAAAGAAGAATGTAAGAAAATTGGAAGATGAGATAGAAAAGTTATAAAATTAAGCAAAAAATTAAATGGGAGAATTAGAAAAAAATTTATTGAATAAAATAGAATAAATTGAATCAGAAAAAAGAGAATTAATTAAAAAATATGAGGAAAAAATATAAAAAATTACAATTGAATATGAATTAAAATTAAAAGAATTAAAAGAAGAATATGAAAATAAGATTAAAAATTTAGAGATGAATCATTCATAAGAGATTGAATAAATTAAAAATGATTTTAATAAAAAATTGAAATAATTAGAATAATAATTAAATGATGAAAGAGCAAATGTAGAGAAATCTGCTGGTTAAGCAATTAATGATTTGAAAACTTAAATTAATTAAGCCAATCATAAAATATCAGAATTAGAAAGTGAAATTTAAAATTTGTAAAATAAAATTAAAGAATTAGAATAAACTATTATTTATAATCTCAATTAAATAACAAGTAAAGAATAAGAAGTAAAATAATTATTATAAAGAATTGCTGAATTAGAAGATATAATTAAATAAATGCAAATGGAAGGATCTAATAATTAAGGATAATTTTAAATTAGAATATAAGAATTAGAATAACAAATCAAATAATAAAGGATTGATCTATTGAGAGAAAAAGATGAATAATTAAATTAATAAAAGTTATCCTATGAATAATAGATTGATAGGTAATAATTAAATATATTTTTTAATTAGTTTAAGATCATAATTTGAAGCTGAAAAAAAATAAATAAAAATAGATTTTGAACGAAAATTGTAGTTAAAAGAAGAAGAAATAGCAAAACTTTTATAATAAATTACTTCTCTCAAAAAAGATATGGAAACTGGATAAGGTGATTGGGCAAGGAGATTAAAATTAAAAGAAGAAGAATTTGAGTAAATGCTTAAGGAAATTAATTTAAAACATAATTATGAGATAGAAGTAAGAAATCAATATTTATTTATATAGTTGTTAGATAAAAAGAATACATAAATGAAAGAATAAATGAAAGTATATTATGAAAAAGAAATTTAATAAATAAAAGATGATTTAAATGTAGAAACTTAAAATAAGTTAAATTAGTAAGCCAGAGAATTTGAAAATTAAAAATAATCTCTAATTAAAGGGTATGAAAATCAATTATAAGATGTTTAATAAAAATATGAAAGATAGTTAAATGATAAAATTTCAGAATTTGAAAATAAATTGAAATAATTGTAAAATAAATTAGAATAAGAATAATCTGATCATAAAACAACTAAAGATATTATCTCTGATCTAAGAAGGTAATTAGAAAATTCTTTAGAGTTTAACAAGAACTCTTCTGAAAAATATGACCAGTAAATAAAGATTTTGTAGTAATAAATTAAAGATTTAAATATCAAATATCAATAGGCAGAAACAGAATTTTCAAAATAAATAAAAGAAAAGGATTTATGGGTATAGTAGATGAAAGAAGAAGCCAAATAGTTAGAATAATAATTACGTTAATCTCTGAACTAATAATTAAAAGATAGCATAACCAAATAAAAAGAATTTGCTGATAATCTAAAAAATGAATTTGAACAAACATAACAATTACTAATGTAAAAGTTATAAATGCTTGAAGAAGAGTATTTATTATAAATATAATAGTTATAAGGAATTAACTCGTCTATATGAAGAAAGGCC
The DNA here is from genome assembly GCA_000733385.1 of Paramecium biaurelia. Taxonomy (NCBI): domain Eukaryota; phylum Ciliophora; class Oligohymenophorea; order Peniculida; family Parameciidae; genus Paramecium; species Paramecium biaurelia. Next base: position 100,342 of record JPFL01000056.1, read on the forward strand.
TAGTCGTCCTGAAGATTTAGAATTGATTAAATAATTATAATCTTAAGTCAATTTGAAAGATGAAGAGATCAAGAAGGTAAATGAACAGATGAAATACTTTAAATTAGAATTAATAAATAGAGATAATAACTACAACAAAATGTTTAATGTGAATCCAACTATAGGAACACTTAATGTTTTGGAAAATAAATCTAAACCATAAACTGGTAAAATGCAATAAAAGAAATGATCTATCAAATTATTTAATTTTCAGTAAATTCTGCAATCTGAACAACACCCTCTATTTTTAGGTTTCTCCTCTTTTAAAAGAGAATGCAATAGTATTTGACTTGTTTTTGGAGTGTTTTCCAATGAATAAGTAGGTTATACACAACTGATAGAGTAAGTAAAGTCATCGTAATTCTTTTATCTAATTTGAAACTCTTATTAATTAGTTTAGGTAGAGACATCCATCATTTCCTTTAGAACCTTAGGCTATTTTGCAATTTGTTCCAACTCTTCTTCAAGTTTTTACTTATAATCAGTGAGTTAAAGATATTAGATATAATCAACATCTTCCTCTGATTCTTAACGTTGATGTTTTACAATTTAATTAATTTCTATTGCCTATTCTTTAGAACCATCTTAAGGCATAGTGATAGTGTCTAATTACAGTTTTTATCTTAAGTTTTATATTATTCTTTGATTTTCTTTATTATGAATGTCTGACAACATAAACTATTGACTTAATTCTTTTAGTTATTACTATCTTTCAAAAATCATTTATTGTGTAGTTTTTATGTATTGTTCATCTTAATTATTTTCTTATTAGTATTGTGTAGTCAATTATTCCAACTCATGTAATTACTAATAGAAATAAGCTTCATACTTTAAACAATTAATCGAAATCATCTTGTTATTTTTAACTTATCTCATCAATATCTTATAATTCCTTTAACTATTAATGTTAAATGGTTTAAATTATTTCTTGAAGATCACCTTCAACATCCTCTGTCTAGTTATCGTTGGAATTTTCCTTTTCTAATAAAATTTATTAAGTACATCATCTAGAATCATTTCATGATATTCAACCTTTTACTATAAATCAATTATGACTTATAATGCCCCATATAGTTATTCTTCATAGTAAGGAATAGAATCAAGGGTAAGTTAATCCACTATTTCTTAATCCATAATAATTTATTTATTTTAGTATATCAAATAATCATCAGTATCTTCATCTATTCCCCTATTGTAAAAGAAAAAATATAAATTATAATATAAATTGATGATATTGAAGGATCTTGGTTTTCTGTTTATATTTTATAAAACTCATTTTGAATACTTATAAGTTATACCTTAGTTTTAATAATTTTTAGATTGATTAAGTAAATTAAGATATAAATAAGTAAAAATAATACTAAATACGTTTTGGAAAGTGATAAATATAGATAAATTTGTAGATCTATTAAAATAATAAGATGTATAATAGAATAAATAATAGTTTAAATTCTAATCAATAATTAGAATTAATATTTTATTTTACTAAATACTCAGGGTTTACTTTTTATTTAGGATTAGATCTTAACTATGCTGTTGGAGAGCTTACATTCTATATTTTAATTTGAGGGATTTTCATATTTGATAATTTTTATAAAACTTCTGGATTGACTTAAAATGGAACTTAAACTTCAATTTTTTATGGTTATTATTATTGGATTAATTGAGAATGTTATGTTTAAATCAATTACTGAGGTTTACTCTAATGAATTTATTCCTATGGTTTATTCTAAGGAATATATTCCTATAACTTTGGCAATTCTGGGGATTCATTTTATTTAATTTTTCTAGTGAGCATATCAATTTTAGGCATATACTTTTATTTTACTTTTGAAATTTCTTCTTCCATTTGTAATTACAAAAATGCTAAAAACTTCTTTCTCTCATCTTAATTCATATTTTCCATTTATTACTCATCACTTAATTATTCATCAATTATTTCATTTATTATTTTTTCCTTTTTAGCATAAGTAACAAAATCTAATTCTTTTTCACTTTTACTTTTACTTTAAACCTCCTCTTCTTTAATCACAAGTGTACCACATTCAACAACAGTTCCACATGACTATTCTTCATCTTCACTATCTTCTTGTTTAGAGATTAAGGTTTAAATTTTTTCTTAATTTCCTTAAGTTCTTGATTATCTGTACTCATCAATTTAGTTGAGAAAGTTTTCAATGAGATTTACTAATTTCTTTTAGTCTTGTTTTCCTTATTTTATAAATGGAGACTAAAGTAATTGTTAAGCAGTAGGTCTTTCTGAGACCTGAACTTTTAAGCAAGATTTAACAAAATCGTTAAATTCCTTAGACCATTTTTCAGGATTGGTTAAACCCTAAGGTGGGTTGTTTTTTATAGCAAACATTGCTCTTACAGGATGAATATGAGAATATGGAGGTTTTCCTTCTGCAAGTTCAATTGCAGTAACTCCCAAAGACCAAATATCCGTTAGATGGTTATATCGATTCTTAGATATAACTTCAGGAGACATGTAAACAGGTGTGCCTATTACTGTACCCTTTTTATTAGAGTAAAAATACTTTGTCTGCATTTGTATATATGAGTTGTGCAGCTACTCCAAAATCTGCAATTTTAATTGTTCCCTTCTCATCCAATAATATATTTCCAGCTTTGATATCTCTATGAATTTTTTTATTTGCATGCAAATATTCAATTCCAAGTAGTACATGATATAGAATAGCAGCAATTTCTGATTCTGTTAATGTTTTCTAGGTGATTTTCAATAAATCAATAATTGACCCACCCACACAATATTCCATAACAAGCCATAAATTCCCATCCTTATAAAAGGAACCATAATATTGTACAATATGATCATGTTAACATTCCTACTTACATAAGTGATAATACTTTTAAGATCTAGATCTCCTTAATTAATGATTGTATTTCACCAGTAGAAGGAACTATTTTTATAGCCACAATTTAGCCATTCTTATGTTTCCCTTTATAAACTTTTGCATATGCACCTTCTCCAATCAATTCATTCAGCTCAAATTATTCTTCTGGGTCTTAATTAGAATACATAGAAAATATTAATAATCATCATTATTTTATTTTTTTTAAGGAATGGTTTCCATTTTCTTTATTAGAAACTTAATTTTCAATATTGATAATCTAAAATAGAATGTATTTTTGAGAAGATTAATTCCAAAAACCATAATTATTGAATGATGTAATAGAATAAGATTAAATCTGAAATATAATTAATTATATTATAGCAAGATTCTTCAAATCTAGTATGGTATAATTAATTTATTTAATATATTATTATTAGCTTTATTTAATCAAATCTATATATTAAAACGAAATAACTACTTCAATTAAATCTTTAATATCTTTGAATTAGATTTTATAATTATAAATATCTCTTGTTGAATAGATTTCTCATTTAAGATTAGAATTTGATGAGAAAAATATTCAGAAAATATATCAATTATTAATTTATTTATAAAATATTCTAATTCAATGAACGTTTAATAGGTTCCAATAACAAAACCTCCTTCTCGTTCACCTATGTAAACCTACAACATAGCCAAAATAATAAAAACAGAACCATCACAATCTGATAGATAATTTTCAGCTGGTCATAGAATTGAACGATCAATGCTTTCACCAAGTCTTCTTGATGAAGGGTCAGTTTTAGTTTAAAAATTACCACCTAATAAATTAGTAATAATTGTAAATATCAAGGTAAAAGCTTCAGGTAAATATCCAGAATTTTGTATTCGAGATCAAGATACAGGCAAAGTAATTGATATTCGTTATTAAGATTGGAGAAATAATTGGTTTTTATATTTTTATATAATAGGAATACAAAGAGTCCAAATAATGCCAAATTAATAAAAGGAGTGAAAAACAATTCCCATAATGAAGTTAAAGAAATACTTCTTAAAGATAAGCCAGACGTAAATGCAAGAGATGTGGAAGGAAATACAGTGTTACATTTAAGTGTTATGAGTGGAAACTCTAAATTAGTTGGCTTACTCTTATATCATGAGGCTCAAATAGATTCATTAAATTCAAAATTATAAACTCCCTTAATGATTGCATGTAGTTTAGGAGCTGAAGAGATTACTTAATAATTAATTACAGCAGGAGCTGACATTAATTCTTAAGATATTAATAAAAACACTTGTCTACATTTAGCAACAATGAATGAAAGGTAAAAAATTATAGATTTATTACTAAATAAACAAAGTTTGAATCTAAATTTAAAGTATATTGAATTATTTTTATTTTAGAAACAAAGAAAATAAAATTGCTATGGATTATTCATCTAATTAATAGATATTTCTATAAGCAATGCAAAAATAAAATAATAATTCAATTAAAATTTATGATGCAAGAACTGATTTTGGAAGTGAAAATTGCAATTCATTTAATGAAGATAAAGTAGGTCCTCATCATTTTAAAGTACATGCTCTTATAGGAAGAGGAAGTTTTGGAGAAGTTTATTTAGTTGAAAAATTAGATACAAATTAATTATTAGCTATGAAGGTGTTACATAAATCAAAAATATAAAGTAATAATAATATATTATAATAAAAAGAGTAAAATCTTACAAGATATGCATTAACAGAGAGAAATGTATTATCATTAACCAAACATCCATTTATTGTCAGATTAAGATATGCATTTTAGACTGCTGATAAACTCTGTCTTATTATGGATTATTGTCCTGGAGGAGATTTAAGTTCTCATTTGAGAAGAGAATAAAGATTTCCTGAAGAAAGAGTAAAATTATATTTGACTTAAATGATACTTGCTTTAGAAGATTTACATAAGAGAGATATTATTTTTAGAGATTTGAAACCTGATAATATTGTTTTGGATGCAGATGGTTTTGCTATGTTAACTGATTTTGGTTTATCTAAGGAAGGAGTTTAAGAGCATTATTCTGGTGCAAGATCATTTTGTGGATCTGTAGCTTATTTAGCACCTGAGATGCTTAAAAGATGTGGTCATGGAAAGGCTGTTGATTGGTACTTATTAGGAGTTGTAATGTATGAACTTTTAGTTGGACAACCTCCTTATTATGCAAATGATAGAGAAGAACTTTTTAATAACATTTAAAAAGCTGATCTTAAATTACCAACATATATATCACATGATGGAATTAATCTTTTAAAAGCAGTAAATTATTAGTTTTTATACACTCTTAGCTATTACAAAGAAATCCAGCAAAAAGATTGGGTTCTGGTAAAGGAGATGCAGAAGAAATTAAAGCACATCCTTATTTTAATGAAATAGAATGGAATAAAGTTAAAGATAAATAAATAAAAATGCCAATTTTGAGTAGAAAAACTAGATTTATCAAGGTTGAACATAATGTTTTTGAAATTGGTAGTTTTTTAGAATAATCTCATTTGGCTGGCTGGTCATTTGCAGAACATAAAATTTAGTAGTGATTTTCGTTTATACTTAATACAAATTAAAAAGTTATTATTCTTAACAAATTTATTTTATTCTAATAATGTATTAAAATTAATTATTTTCCCTCGATAATTTATATTAATGGGTTAATTTATTTGATTAATTTGATAAAAAAAAACATGGGAAAAAATTAGCGGGAATCATTAAAAATGAGATTGAGATATAATGAACCTGGTTCAGAAAATAAAAGAATTAATTATTTTAAGCTAAACTAAGGATATGATGTTACAGAAGATGATTCAGAATATTTAGATGATAAAGACTCATTCAAGGTATCTAAAAAAATTAGGAAATACAAAACAAAATCAAAAAAAGAAAAAATGTAAATTGTTTTAGTTAATTAGAACGTGGGACAATTTAGAAGTATTGTTATAATGGAAAAAGTCAATTAATTGTCAATCTTATGAAACAGATCAAAGAAGGTAACTATTAATTGTTTAATTTAAGAATTATTGTCCTGAAAAAGATTCTAGGTACAGATCTTTCCCAGTATGCCAAAGGAGTTTAAGGAATTTTCATTAATAATCTTTTTAGAAAAGATCTAGTAAATATATTAAATATATTCTTAGAAAAATTTAGATCTTTCCAAAAAGCTCATATCTAATGGAATTTTATTTATTTGGTCTGATAAAGGACTTATTAATGAAATTCTTGAAATTATGGACAATAAAGGATTTACTTATATTGAAAATCTAGTTGTAGTTCAATTAAGTCTTTAGAAAGCTTTAGAAGAGTTGAATAAACATATGAAAATTGAACAGACTGAAGAAGCTGTCTTAGATAACCTTAATTTTTTATAACAAAAAGTTTAAGTAAAAGATTTGATCTTAGATTGTCCTTCAAAAGTCTTAAATCAATCAAAATAAGTATTAATAATGTTTAGGAAATTTGATGAATAAAAGACATAATTAGAATTAAGACATTAACGAACTCCTGACGTTTTATTTGATTTTGTAAGCAATAAAAAATCATCTTTAAAATCAAAAGAGTATATTTATTAAACAATTGAGACGTTGCTTCCAAAAGCTTAATTAATGGAGATTTTTGCTCAAAAAGATCAACCTAGATAAGGATGGATAAGTATTTGTGAAAATAAATGATAAATATTTAATTTCATTATTATAATTGTATCAATTCTGTTTTCATTTTTAAGATTTCATTATGGTACCTTTTCATTGGATATCCATCTTTTGTCAATGATTATTTTTTCTTTATGAATTTTTATATTAACAACAGATTACATTTAATTCAACTAAATTTAATTGTTTATTAGTTCTACTAAACTATTAATATCATATATATAAAAATATTTTAATTAGTATTGATCATCGAATATTTCTTATGAAATTTAGTCATAAGCAACTAATCGTTTTACATTAGTCTCTAAAATGTTAATTAGATTTTAAATATCAGTATTAATTAAATAAAATAGTATTATTCTACTCATTTCAGAGAATTTATTATTTTATTCTATCTCTATGAAACACTTTTGTTTATGATTTAAATTCCTCTTAAAACATTTTGGATATATTTTATTTTTTATACCAATGAAAATATTTTTATTTTTTCCATTTATAAACTTCATCCTATATTAAATAGTTTTGTAAACAAAATAAATTTTTTGATCATCATGAAGTCTTTTATCAATAAAATTTTAGCTATTTCTTAAAGATCTACTCTCGAAATCAAATAGACCTAATCAATAATTTTTTAATTTTATTATCCATTTATTACCTTATTTGTTATGGATCGTAGCTGCACATGATTAAAATTCTTTAACTTTTATTTTCCTTCATTGGTTTAATTAACTTTATTCCATATAGAAGAAGCAACTCTAAAGATTTATTAAAAAATATTAAAATTTTTGATTAATAGTAATCAATAACAAGGCTTTCATTAAATAGGAAATTGTTATTGTTTTTGACTTTCACAAAAGCATAAAAAATTTTTGGATTCTTTTTATTTTTATTACCAACAATGTTAGTGATATAAATGGCCACAATCTGTTATAATGATACAATCATTTCTCTAAGCATTACAGCAATCAGCTTCAACAGAGGGGAATTAAGTTTATTGTTTTTTTGGGTTCACTTTATTAAAGTCAGTGTAATATGCTTCAACTGTAATTTTTGATTCTGGTATACCCATTAATAATGATTTTAAAAGAATTTATTAATTTATTTTTGTATTATAAGTATTCATTCCTTTTTCATTCAGAATTTGGAATCACAACATCAGTAGGATCTTAATAAAATCCTGATGAATCAAGCAAAGGAAAATTATAGAACTGTTTAAATTAATGAATAGAAAAATCTAATATTATTTAAGACTAATTAACTATAAATTAAGATACATATTTACTTTGCAAAAGAAAATCTGGTAAAATTTGTTTATCAAAATATATCGTTATTTCTTGTTTCAATTGAGTTTATTAAAATTTTTCAAATTTAGAAAAGTGTTCATCTTCTTTCATCATTTCTTAAATTTCCTGTTGTAATATGTCTTTCTTTTCAATCATTTATTTATAATTTTTCGATCCTTGTTACAAAATTTCGCTCTCGTATTACAATTATAAAAAGATGAAAAGCTTCTATTCTAAATTTGATTTCTTATCTTCCAAATAGATTTTAAATTATCTAAAAATTTTTCATTAATAAAACTTTGTAATGTAAGAATTGGTCTATGCTATAAACTTTATAGATTTGAATTAGGAAGATAGGCTTTTCAATTTTTCTGCTTTTTGATAGGCACATTATTCAATTTTCTTATCGTAATCTAATAGTAATTTAACTTCCTTCCACTTCATAATTTAGTTGTGTAATGAATACAACCTACATATTCTTTATGATTTCTACCTACCATCCATCAAAATCGGTTCTACTTTAAGCTTTAATTTAATAAATCTTTTAATCACATTTTATAAGAAATGTTAAATTTTTATCTGGCTATTTTTCAATTTACATTGAATCAAGGGAAATGCAACTCTATTTTGTTTTATTTTTTTCATGCTTCTCATATTTTTCATATATTAAGGTGTCTTTTTGAAGTTTAAAGAGTCTCTCTCGAAATTACCCAGTTTTACTTTTTTTCAAAAGAGTCCCTTATCTAAATGAATGATCTTTAGAATCTTCAATAATATTAGATAATTTTTACTTATATTAATATGATTCCAAATTTTTTGATGGTAAGATTGAGTGTCCAACAATTTTGAAAGCTTGATTTCTTAATAAATTATGTAAAGTTCTAAGTTTTATGGGGCATTTTGTAAGATTTTAGCCAATTGCTCCTACTTATTGAGAATTCTTTGTGAAATGCACTTTTTATCTTTCTAACATGTAAAAAGAAGTAGCACTTTTCTCACCTAATGATATATTAATTATAACATCTTCTCCAAGTTGATTTTAAATATCAATCTGATCTAAAATTTTTTGGCATTATGTATTATCTTCAATATTTAAGTTTTAGAAATAATTTTAACATTGTTCATCTTTATATATCTAAATTTTGACTTTACATATACTTTTATTTTCTATTATTTTGATTATTGTTTGGTGGACGATGTAAATAAACTTAGAAAGTTCATTCTATTCTATATTGCCAAATATTTTGATTTAATTATTTAACAAAATTATTTTAATGGATTAAATTGAAATTGAAATAAAGGAAATGAATGCTTTATATTTTGATAAAGAATATGCAAGCTATCATCCTTCAAATAATGAAATCTTAGAGAATGACATTCATGAATATGAACATTTAAAAAATGTGATTGCATGCTTTTATAATTATACAAATGATATGAAAGTCGAACATTAAAGAATAAAAACTCATTTTGAAACACTTAAGCCTGAACAAAGAAGCAACTTATCAATGAATTATTAAGAAAGAATTAAAAAATTAGATTATTGCATTAAGAAAAATGCTCACTTTTGTTTCTTAATAGTTGCAGCCTACGTGGATATGTTTCCAGAAATGGATTTAAGTCAAGTTAATTATGTGTCAGACTTACCATATTTTCCTCATGTTTAGCATGGTGATATCGCAAAACTTAGGATAACTTTAAAATAATTTTATCGAGGTACAATTAAATAAATAAAAAAAGATTGGAGCATTTAAGGCAAAGCAGAAAGAGATTCATCATATAAGCTAATTATTGATCGATTATAATTGTATTATCCAGATGCAAGAACTAAAGATGTGAAATATAAGGTGTTATTACCTGGAGCAGGTTTAGGAAGACTTGTATTTGAATTAGCAAGTCGAGGCTTTGCAGCTTAAGGAAATGAATTTTCATATTTTATGCTTTTGAGTTCTCATTTCATAATTAATCTCACACAAAAAAAAGATTAATATTCATTATATCCTTTTGCAAACAATTTTTGCAACAGATTAAGGTAATTTAAAATTAACATTTAGTGAAAATGACTAATTTGAATTAGTAAAAGTGCCTGATGTAGCACCAGTTGAAATTTTAACTGAAAATGATGAAATGTCTTTTGTAGCAGGAGAATTTATCACTGTATATCATCAAGCTAAATACTTTAATTTTTGGGATAGTATAATAACTTGTTTCTTTATTGATACAGCAAATAATGTATTAGATTATATAGATACAATTTATGAAATTTTAAAGCCTAATGGGTGTTGGATAAATTTTGGACCTTTAGAATATCATTTTGCTAATTAATTCGCTGAAACAAGCATTGAATTAAGTTATGATGATTTAAAACATTATATAAAATAAAAAGGATTTGAGATATAATTTGAGTAAATGTAAGAATCAACTTATAATCATTCAAAACTGGATTAAAAATACTTAATGTATAATTGTATATTTTTTATGGCTGTTAAGAAGTGAATATTAATTGAATTTAAGATTTTTTGTTTTCTTATTAAATACGATATTAAGAATTTAAAACTACAATCAGAATTAGTAATATAAATTAATAAATAATTATATTAATTCCACATGGCCAGCAAGAAGAAGCAACTTTTTAAAATCATCATCTTAGGTGATTCAGGGTAAATTTACATTCTAATTTCATTTTTAGAGTAGGAAAAACTTCTTTGATGAATTAATATGTTAATGCAAGGTTCACACAATAATATAGAGCTACAGTTGGAGCAGATTTTATGGCAAAAGAAGTTATGATTGATGATCGCATGGTAACACTTTAAGTATGTTGACAATTTAACATTTTTATTAGATTTGGGACACAGCAGGTTAAGAGAGATTCCAATCATTAGGTGGTGCATTTTATAGAGGAGCTGATTGTTGTGTATTAGTTTACGACATCACAACTGCAAAATCATTTGATTCTTTGGATTCTTGGAGAGATGAATTTTTGATGTAAGGTTAACCAAAAGATCCAGAACATTTTCCTTTTGTCGTTTTAGGAAATAAATTAGATAAAGCAGCAGAAAGAAAAGTTTAAGAATCTAAAAGTTAATAATGGTGTAAATCACATGGAAATATACAATTCTTTGAAGTATCAGCTAAAGATGCCACAAATATAGAATAAGCTTTCTAAGACATTGCAAAGGCTGCTGCAAGTCAAGAAAAAGATGAAGAAATGTAATTTTCATTTTTCTATCATTCTTTTATAGATTTTTCCCTACAACTGTGACATTAACTAAATAAGACCCCAAGAAGTAGACGAAATAAGGAGGATGTTGTTGATTCAATGAAATCTTTAAATAAATTTCATAATAATAATAATCATTATAAATATTGCATTTAATTTCATTTATATTTATTTGAAGTTGCACATACTTTAAATTAAACCCTTTTTACCCTTTCTCCTTGAAGAAACTTGATTAAAAAACAGAAAATTATTTAACAATTAATTATCTTAAAAATATAATCATATTTTCCCTAAAACTTTCACCATTAATTATCCTAATTTCTAAAACTCTGTTCTACTTATCCTTTTATCATTATTTTTATCAAGGTACTGAACAATAAAATTAATTTCTTTTTAAGTTGGTGCCTAATTTTAATATAATAAATACTTATGATTTCATTTCTTTTGCCAGGTTATTCAATAGGGAAGTTAATTCATCTATTTCAATAAATCCTGATTTATCTTTGTCATATTTATCAAAAACTCTATTTGAAAATTCCATTACCTATAAAGTATTCATCTATTCTGTTAAATGAAGATAATATTAATATTATAAAAAAAATATCAAACAAAGTTTAAAGGTCTAACCTAATTTATTTAACTCCACAACAGAAGTAGAATAATTAAATTTAATTGTTAATATAATAAAAGTTTTTTATGAAAAGCAATTGATATATTCTTGGAAAATCTATCCTTATAATACAATGATCAAACTAAAATATTGATGAGAGGGCAGAACTAATTCCTAACAAAAGTTGACTTAATATTATGAAGTTTATTCAATAAATAATAAATTTATATCATTAATTTATTATTTCTATTATAAAATGTTCGACGGTGATATGACCACCTTTATTAACATGATTAATGATCCACAAAAAATTAATGAAGAGAAAATTGTTGATCTAATTTTTGCTCTTTGCAATCAGAAAAATTGTTCTCTCGAATATGATGGATTGACCTATTGTCAACTTTCTGGTGAAATTATAGGAGAAAGAAGCACTATTAAATTAGATTTAAAGTTAGGAAATTTTATAGTAGTCTTAAAAGAGAAATTAAAAGAATTAATACAAAAGCATTGTTTTCACAATGGTATATTTGAATGGTCCTTTTCAAAAATATATAATATTAAGATTTTGAATTTCATGAAAGATACCCAATTATCATCAATAGATATAACAGATGATGTTTTATAATAGGTGTACAGCAAAGAAGAATATTAGTCATTTATGACAAAGTAATAGAATTATAAAAACTAGAATTGATGAGCAAACCTAATAAATAAGTCAGTAACCTAATATGAATATTGATGCTACATTCATCTGCCCAATAATGAAAAAATCATATTTAACATTCTTAGAAGGAATGAATATTTAAGGTCAATTCTATAGTATTGAAGGAGCTATTTCTATTTTATAAAACCATCGAGAAAAGCTTTTCCCCCATTAAATTGAATACCTAGAAAGAATAAAGAGCCCACAGAAATAACAGTTGATTTAGAATGATAATAAATTTGACTCAATCATTTTCAAATGTCCCTAAACTAATAAAGAGTATTACACTTGTTTAGAAGGGATAAAATTATAAGGACATCTCTATAGTACTGAAGGATTATTATAAATTTTAGGGACATTAAATTAAAATAATCACTCAAATGAAATACAATATTTATAAAAAATTAAGTAGTTCTAAAAAAAATGAACTGATAGTATTGATAGCATAATTGATTATTGTGATTTAGAATTTTTTGTCATAGATCACTAACTAGAAATAAAAAATTAATTAAAGATTTTATTAAAATTTAAAATATTATGTAAATTTTTGTTAAAACCTTGACGGGAAAGACTATCACACTTGATGTAGAACCTTCAGACACCATTGATGCTGTTAAGGCTAAGATTTAAGATAAAGAAGGAATTCCTCCTGATCAATAAAGATTGATTTTTGCAGGAAAGCAACTTGAAGATGGAAGAACTCTTTCAGATTATAACATTTAAAAAGAATCAACTCTTCATTTAGTATTGAGATTAAGAGGAGGTGGTATGGAGCCCACAATTGCTGCTATAGCCAAAAAGTACAACGTTGAAAAAAAAATTTGCAGAGTTTGCTATGCTAGGTATTTTAATTTTAAAATTATTATTAGATTACCACCAAAAGCTCATAACTGCAGAAAAAGAAAATGTGGACATTCAAATTAATTAAGAATTAAGAAGAAGCCCAAGGATTGATATAATCATGATTATTAAAAATAAGTACAATATTACAATAAATCTAAATAATGTTCTTTATTCAATTTCTACTTTTTTAGGTGAAATAAATTCTCTCAAAAGGTTGTTTCTAGCAATTTAACCATTTTATTTCAAATTATGAAATAATTTAATATTTCTTTATATCATTTTCTTCTCGCTTTCATTTTTTGATAAAACAGAATTAGTCATTATTTTGTACTGAGCAAATTCTATATAAACACTGATTTATTGTTTTAGTATGTAATTCTTGACGTTATTTTTAACTTTTAATGATCCAAACATATAATTTCGTCATAATTTATATATAAAATTAAAGTCCTTTTGAGAAAATCTAGTCATTCTTTCCGAGACAATAATTAAAGGATTAAGCCTCAAAATATCCTAATAATGGATTTTAGTATATTCTGTTAAAGTAACCAATGCAATTTTACAGTACTTATTTTGTATAAAAATTAGCTTATCCAAAAAAAGATGTATTGTATACAATAAATTTACAAATTGAATTATTCAACAACTGCGGTTCTTCACATCCTGAGTGTATTATGTAATTTTTCTGATATCGAATTTAATAATAGTTATAATAGATGACATAGAATTTTATAAAAATTTATCCATTATTGAGAAAATCTATATTATTATACATATATTTTTTTTCTTTAATTAAAATGATGAACAAAATTGATTTGATTAAAATATATGTGTTTGAATTTTATAAAAAGAATTGGATTTTCTTTGATAAAAAAATTGTTTTTATCTATTATATCTTATTAAAAGTAATTCCTTCTCCAAGTTCTTGATTTTCTTTATTTTCTATTTAAATTGAAAGTAATTTCTGTTCATCATTTTAAGTAAAACAATAGATAAAGAGTACATTAGACTTTTTCTTAGTAAGGATTAAATTTTTACAGAAGAACTTTATATTAATAAAATTCAAATTTTAACAATATAATTAATTTAATGTCCATAGCTAGAACGAGTTAGAGTTCAAAGCATTAAAGAAAGAGTGAGAGTCATTTTTAATAACAAATCAAAACTTTAATCTAGAATGTAAATAATCCACCTTAAAACTTAACAAAATAATGGATAAAAGAAAAAGAAAATGAATAAAAATAATTGTTTGAAGAAGTTAAATAAACTGAATTTGGAGGTAGAACTTCAACTCTTACATAATTAACATAACTTGCAAAAAAAATTGGAAAAATGAAGAAAAATTACAATAGTGTTGCTGATGATCGAATTAAATCTCCGGCTTCTGATAAAAAGAGTAGAAAATCAATTAAATCAGGGAAATCAGTGAATTGTTAAAGTAGAAGGACTTTAAGTAAATAAACCTAATCAAGAGGGTAATTGAAAAGTTTAGAATAGAGCAGGAGTAAATCATCAAAAAAGAGTTCAAAAGGACTAAAATCAACAAAAACACAACATACACCAAAATTTACAAAAAAATCATTTGAAAATAAATTAGGTAGCTTTTAGAAGGTAATATAAAATTAAAAAGATAACTTAAGATAAAATATAAGAATAACAGAATCAAGAGGGTCTAAAAATAATGCAGATCGTAGTTTAAGGTAAAATTTAAAATTATTATGAAGTCCATCTAGATCATCATTTAATGCATCGAATAAAAAAAATAATAATAGAAAAGTAGTTACTTCTTATTATGATGATGGAACATCAATTACAGAATCTAATGACTCAAAGGATATAATTAATTTAAAGGTTAATCCAAAAACAACTTTATCTAAATATGAAACTTTGGTTGATAGTGAAAGAAAAGGTCAAGATATCGAAATATGTTAGTTAAGTAGAGAGGAAAATATAATGCTTACAACAAAGTTAGAATAGGTTTCAAAAGAAAAACTTTTACGAGAATATAGAGTTTTATATTATAGAAGTAAAGAAGTCAGAAAACTATTAACTGAATATTATGAGTAGAATTTGACACTTAGTGATGAATTAAATGAAATAAAGTAATTGTTATGTCAAAAATAAACTGAAATTAAATAGTTAAAAAAAGAACTAAAATCTTAATCAAAAGAACTTAAATTAATGCAAGCTGAATATGGTACTAAATTATAATAGCTAGGAAAATCTTATTAATAATAAGAAATAAATTCTGTTTCTGTAAATGATTATGATAGAATAAAAGAAGAAAATGAAAAGCTATTAGTTGAAAATGAAATGTTAAAAGATGATTATAAAGATATATAGACAAAATTACAATAAATTGAAAATGATATTTATTCCAAGAGATAATATGAACACTCTGATAAAGATATATCTTAAAGACTCTAAAGAGAAGTTGATTCTCTAAAAGATTAGATTGAGAAAATAAGAGAAGAAAATATTAAACTTAAATTACAACTAGATAAAGAAATGCTAAACAATAGGGAATTAGTTTAATAAATTAATTTCAAAAGAAATGAAGTAGATGGAACTGTTGAATTGAAATAATAAGAATTGGCTTCTACTAAAGCGTATTTATAGACTGCTAATTAAAAAATCTAAAAATTAGAATAATAAATTAATCAGATGAAATATTAAATAATTGGAGATTAAGAGTAATCTTTTTAAGTCTTAGAAAAAATATAGAGATAAGAAGAAGAATTGAGAATAGCTAATTTGAAAGTTGAAAATAGAGAAAAAGAACTGAATGAATAAAAGTAAAAAGAATTGACTTTAAAAAAGAAAGTTTTAGAATTAGAATAAAAAGTTGATAATTCATTCTCAACATCTTAAGCATTTTATGATCCAAATTTCTCTATTAATAGATTAAATAATGCAGAATCTTGTAATAATATTGTTTAATCTTAGATGTAAGCCAAGAATTGTAAGCAGAAAGATAATTTTTGTTTAAGACTTAAGAACAGTTACTGATAATTCAAGTTGAAAATGAACAATTAAAGCGCAATTTAAAATAGTTAGAATTAGAGTTATCTTTTGAAAAATAAACAAATGAATAAATTAAAGCAAGATTAGTATAATTATAGAATGAGAAAGATATTACAATTTAAAGAGTTTAAAAACAATTTGAGGATACCGAAAATAATAGATAGAAAGAATTACTTATAGCTGAATAATCATAAAAGAACTAAGAAAATATGTTATACAGTGCTCAATAAAGAATAAATGAATAAGAAAGTGAATTAAGAATATTAAATAAGTAAGAGTAAGAATTGAAAAATTAAATTAATAATTAAAGAATATAAATTGAAAGACTATAATTAAAAATTGATTAGAATGAAGTAAAGTTAACTAAATTGCATGATTAAATTTATGAATTTGAATCAGAAAATTTGAATTTAAATGAAACCAATAAATAACTTAGAATCCAACTTCAACAATTAAATAGGGAAGTAGATTAAATTGATAGAATAAAGGACAATTATAAAACTAAATATTTAAGTAATAGACAAGATAGCAAAAAATTAATGAATAAATATTCAGAAGTATTTATTAACTAATATTTAGAAAGAAAATGTGATGAAATAAACATATACAAATGAAGTAGAGAGAATAAGAAGTGAGAAAGAGTAGTTAGAAAAATTAAAAAGTTAAGAAGAATAATAACGTATGTAGAGAGATAAAAAATTTTAAGTTATCAATGATTTACAAAAAATGATTAAAGTTAATAAAAAGTCAAATGATAAATGAAATTAATTTTATTTTAAATTAGATTAAAATTTTGAAAATAAATCATTTTTTAAAGTTAATATAATCAATTTGGCAACCTTCATTACATACTGGACCTTATCACAATTTTGTTCATCCTAATTAAATATTCTTTTTCCTTATTGTTGTTAAAATATTATTAATATACAGAAAATGATAAACTACATTTGAATTGAAAAGTAGAAAGAATTTTTGTCCCAATATTTTATATTGGAATTTCTTAATAAGTCAAAATTTAATATATATATCTAAACTATATTAGAATATAGACTTTTATTTGATATGAAGCATTTGTTTTGATAGTAAAGATCACAAAATAGAACTTTAGTGTTGTCCAAAGAAAAAAGTAATTCTCCTTTTTTAAAATATTCGTTGAACCTAGATCTTCAAGTGAATTAAATCTAAATATTAATTATTACTTAATAATAAAAGATAGTTAAGATTTTGAATTAAGAATCTGACGAAATATAATTCATTATTGCAAATTGAGAATTATTAAGAATCATTATTAGAATGCTTCAACAAAGTTGCAAACTAAGAAAAGATATTTTTAATCTTATTTGTTTTTTTCATATAGATATTAATCATAATAGTATGTGAATTATGATTGAATATATTTTAAATGTAAGTAATTTTTAAAGTTTTAAATAATTCTACAAACAAGAAAGTAAGGAATTTTGAGTTAATTTAATTTCAATATATAGGTTGTGTAATAAAAAGTAATGGATTTCAACTGAGATTTAGGATTTCTTATTCTATTTTTTATATATCGCAGATTAATTTTCTTTGATAATCTGATAGGTTTTCTTTGGATGCTGTTTTTAATTTTTTCTTTTATAGTTTTAAATCAATAGATATAACTTTCACTGATTCCTTTGCCTGCTTTTGTAGCTTGTTATTTTTTGTATTGAAATGCATTTCATAGTTACTGCCTTGGATCTAAAATACTTGGATTGAATTAATAGGTTCTTCAATCATCCTTTAAGTTGAGGCTTCGGTGTATTTGATATTTAGAAGTCTAAAAGGAGAATATTAGACATTAAATGCGTTGTTTTGAATCTTTGTTAGTGCTAACTGTTAACTATTAATACTAATTTACATTATAAATTAATTAATAACAATCATTAATGTGCTAGTTATTCTAAGTCATCGGCATAATCTAATTCGAAACATTAAAATTGCCTCGAAGACATACATGGTGTATCTCTACATTCAACCAAACTTAAATTATTTATCATTTCTTCCAAAGTTTTTAAGGTTATTGGTTTTATATAAACTTCTCTCATTCCAGCCTCCATTAAATTGATTAAATCATCTTCTCCAGAAAATCCTGTTAATCCAAAAACAGGAATTTGGATTCTTGGTTAATCTTTTAATAATATCTAGAGTTGTTTAGTCGCTTCTTATCCATTCATAATTGGCATTTGATAATCCATAATAATTGCTTTGTAGCCTCTACATTTATGATCATCAAAAAGGGAAATACTGTTTTCAATTAAATGAACACATTATTTACCATTATCAGCTTTAATTGATTAATATCCTAATTATTTCAATAAAGATTCTAAAACTAATAAATTATATGGTTCATCATCAACTATTACTATTTTTTATTCACATGTACAACTCAAACCCTTAAAGAGACTCCCTTCTAAGTTTTTATAAAAACTTGATATATTCTTATTAGAAAACATTTGTCCACTCCCTTTTTTAGTAACAGTATGTACATTTATTTAAGAAGATCTTTTTGTTTTGTTTAACATATTAGTTCTACTACTATTTTCTGGATCTGTCCAATTATTGAATTTAAATATTTGGCTTTCAATATCTGGTATATTCCCTTCTTATTCAATCTGAGAATTCTCTTTATTAATTAAATCACTGGCCATGAATCCTTCTGTTAATTATAGAATTCTACATTTAAGATGAATACAAACTTTGGTTCCTTAATCTAAGATAGAATCTATTGTTATATAATTATCTTCTTCTCTTCCACTAATATATTTAATTAAAGCATTTGATGCTCTCAATCCTAACATCATACCTGAAGCAGAATCTCTATCTAAATCTTAGAATGCTTTCTCCTCATTTTTTAATAAATTTTAAATGGCTTCTAATTTCTTTTAGTTAATTCCCATCCCACTGTCTCGAATTTCAATTATATAATATTCATATAAATTAGTATTTGTTTGTTGAGCTTGGCCATTTGAAAAGGAACTAGAGGGATTAATTAATTATTATTTAAATATTGTGTTTTTCTTTAAAGGAAAATGAAAGGAGCTATCATTTAAATCTTAAGAACTTCTATATAATTGAGAACCATATGAAGGTTATATAATTTTCTTATCAGTCTCTTTATTCTGTATTATCTTATCTTTATCTTTATCTTAATTATCTTTTGTAATAGTAATAATAATTTATCCACTTTTATTAGTAAATTTTATGCTATTCGAAATTATATGGATCAAGATGCTTTGTAATTTTTCATTATCCAACATTTCATTCTATGATTAACTCACTTGTTTTTAATATGTTATTTTTATATTCTTCATTTCAGCTTCTTCTTAAAATAGATCTATTGCTTCTTATATTGTTGATATCAATTTACATTTCTCTATTTTTGTGACTAACTTCTTTTCTCTTATAAGATTGTAATTTATTATTGAACTTATAATCAGATTCTATATTCTACAATTATTAAATGCATCTCTTAATAGTTTATTTGTTCCTTTATCATAATTAATACTGTTGCATTGAATAACCTATAAGAAACCTTAAATAACATTTAATCTAGTTCTTAATTCATGAGAGATAGAACGAATAACTTAGTTTTTGAATTAATTAAGTTTCTTATAATAAGAAGATTTAAAATTCGGAGATATATCATAGAGATTTAAAAGAATAGCATTTTTATTTAAACCATATTGTAATTTTGTTCTAATTCTAGCCTCTACTATTATTGGGTATTCATCTTCCTAATTCTAACTATTATATGAACATCTTAATGTATATATACATCCTTAGGGTTTATTTTCTTAATTCTTTATCAAATTTAAAGCTTAATTTAGATTAATTAGGTTTTGATCATTAGAATCATATTTAGAATCAAGTCTGTGTAGAATATCAGAATTAAATTATTCTTTTACTTCAGATTACGGCAATGTTAAATTCTCAAAAAATGGAAGTAATTCATTAGATGATGATGAACTTAGTATTGATTCTTATGAAGGAAATCCTTAAATTTATGCTATATTGATAGATTTGGTTCCTGAAAGGCCTCCATAATTTAAAGAATTAATTAATTTTTTAGTAAAATTATTAGTAAATAGAACATCTTAACAATTTTAATCTAATACACAAACTGCACTTGGAATGCTTTTTAAAGTTTGATCAGTAAATTATGAAACTTTGCTTAAATTTATTAATTGTTAATCCCAAAAAAACAAAATCAAAATTATAAAAAATATGATATTTAATGATTGCAAACTCCGAAAATGGAAAGTAATCCCTCTAGCAAAGAAATACATATAAAATTTCAGTAATAATAGAATTCTTAATTTTATTGTTCTGACTATTATTAAAACAAGTAATAAATTTATAAACAACTAACAAATGGTTAATATTTTATTGTCTGTATCATTAGATAAATAAACTTCAATTAAAAATATTTGAAATGAGGTTTCAATCAAAATGAATGTAAAAATGATAAGTTTTAACTTATAAGATTCTCTTATGCACCTAGTAATTCTTTCAATAGTAGCGACATACAAAATGATAGCTATAAGTTAAATATATAAATGAAATGTAGTTTAAGCCTTATTAAAACTTTAGAAATATAAGGAATTGTAAATAGTTATGTATATAAGTCCAATAATAACATAAAATTTCACCAGAGTAATAAAGGTTGGCCATATTTTTTAAAGTATCAATTAGTTATGTTAAACACTGTATCTCTCATTTCGATAATCATCCAAAGTTGTTGATATTAAGTCTTTTAATTTTTTTTTAATATACATATTAAAAATTATTCATTGAAACTTGTAAGCTTATTGTAAGAATTAAAAAATTATTGTATCAAAATATCATATAATATAGTAATAGATAATTATTAAGTTATGAAGAATTTTTTACTTACATAAAGAAGGTTTATATTGTAATTTTCTTATATTTTATTATTATAATAATATTCCTTCAATCATAATAGACTCTTCCAGTCATCATATTATAGAAATCTTCAAAGGTTACAAAACCATCATCATCAAGATCAGCCTTTCTAAATATCTTTTTAATTTCCTCATCATTTAACTCATCCCCTAAATCAACTGAGACTCTTTTCAATTCATCCCAAGTAATTCTACCTATAGTCATTCAAAATAATAACCTTCACGATTTAGATCAAATAAATTGAATGTTCTCATTAAAGAACCTCTTGTTTCTTTTAAATTTTATTTAGCTGTGGCTAATTTGATAAAATTGTCAAATGAAAATCCTCCTTAATTATCTTGGTCAATCTCTCCTAAAACCTAATAAATCATTTTATTTTGAGCTCTAAGTCCTAATTCTTCAAAAGCTCCCTTTAATTCAGATGGATCAATGGTGCCACTTCCATCATCATCAAATAGATCAAAGGCTTTCTAAATATATACATTTTTTATTTTTACAAACCTTTAATTCAATAACTTCATCTCGACTTAAATTTTATCTAACATAGATATCTGGATTGAATTATTTATTTTCTTCTTTAATAGGTTTTTAAGGAGGTGGAGGAGGCTGTTAAACATTCTTTGATTCTTTTTTTGATTGTTAACGAGGATTTGGTCTCATTTATCAAATTAATATAAATATATATAATAATTACACATATTGAATAATTTTTGTTCATTCTTTTTATTTCTAAATATCTTAAAATACATACATATTCTCTATCTGTATCAAATTCTTGATTGTTTGCTTACTTTCTCCTTTAAATTATTCGTCTGGGCAACTTTGAAATCTTAATTTTATGATCTGAATTACTGGCATCATAACCCTCTTCACCTCCTTCTCCATTTTATAATTCTTTTTCTTTCTTATTTTTTTAATACTTTTGATTTCTTTATAATTACTTACTTTATTTTTATTTTATTCATCCTCTTCACTCTATTAAGGTGTTTTCTCTTCATCACCATCATAACAAATACTATTTTGATTAAATAATAAGATTACCTCTTTCTTTCTTTTGTTAGTGTATCGCTTTCAAATTGTTCATTAATAATTTAAGTTTAGTTAATCTAATAAGTGATACTTTAGATTTACTTCTTAAATTGTAGAAATTTCAATAATTTCTTGAACTTAATCAAACCATTAATTCCTATTCAATTATTTGATGTAAGAGCAATCTTTTAAGTCATTTAAAAAACTTAAATAGTGTTGATCTAATATCTACTCTGAAAAGTATTGTTTAAAATAATCTTAAGATTTATCAATAAAATTTTATGAATCTTGTTAATCATTTAAACCAAACATAGTTTCATAATTTTTCCTTATTGTACTGACAAATTATTAAGACTATTTAGAAGAACATATTTTCTCAGCATTAAACAAAGCAATTGGACCATATGTAATAATATTTGCAAAGTAAGAAATCACATTGCTTAGTAATTATGTTGATTTTACTTTATAAGGTTTTATTTTTATTGCAAATAGGCCTCTATAATTTAGGTGGATATTGAATTCTGTTTGAGCATTAACAAATATTAATCTTAAATCATTTTAATATATTAAATAATAAATAAATAATCATAAACCTTTACAGAATCTTCAATCACTACTTGAGGATATGTTGATTTACAATAATAATTTAGTTTTCCAAAGTTGAAAACATTCTTTCAATGGAATTTCTTATTTCCAATCACTTGTTATTAATTGAAAAGATTTCAATCTTAATTAGTTTTAAGTAGGCTAATAAAATGAAGTCTAAGATTTGCAATCTTTTCTAATCTAGTCAACACTTCTACTTTCATGAATAAATTAACATCTAGCTCCATAAACACATACCTAAATAAATAATAAGTGTTAATAACATAATCTTAATGGAAAGACCGACATAATTTAGATTTGTATTTCTAATTACTCTATCGTTTTATCTTCTCAGTTTAACCATGTGCAAATTAACACTTATTTCCATAATTACATCTACCCAACAGACTCCAATTTTTACACATTTCTGTTTTAAATTTTACATTGCTTTATGATTCATCACTTGAAGATGTCTATTCTTCAATAGGATCATCATCTTAAACATAAAAATCGGTGCTCATTGTTGTTAATGTAGCTACGGTACTCATAGATCCCCTCTTATCTTATTCATTAAGATCAGTAAAGGAACACCTATTCATATTTTTAATAGTCTTTTCAGCCCATTTGGGTTACTTAGGTGTATAATTATTCATATCAACATTCAGACTACGTCTATATTTCAATGATATTTGATAATGAAAACCTTTCAGAATTTATTTTTTAATCTTTTGTATGAACTGAGCTTCTTTGTTTACAAGTTCTGTATTTATTTGTTTCCTGCATTAGTAATAACTTGATTTGTATATAGAAAAGAAATAATATATAATAAATAATAAATTTGTATTCAATCATTTTATATAACATGTTATAAAAAACACAAAAACAGAAGATTGCAATTCCTTTCTACATATGAAATATACATAATTAATAATAAAAAAGTATAAACAAATTACTCATTTTATTTTAATCTTGAATCTATTAGTTCTATCTTATAAAACATCCTTTTTTGTTATATCTTCTTAAACCATTGTACTTAGAAATGGATTAGAAAATCTTTTTGATTCTGGAATTTTATGAATCTCAATTGTATTAATTGTTTATTATGAATTATTACGTCCATATTTTACATCAAACTAAATTGGATTATAAACTCTTTCTGTTTAACAACTTTAATCTGCAGTATGAGGCTGTATTTATGAAATTATTGAACTCTTATTGCTCAAATCACAAAATCTTACTTCTGATCCTCTATATGTAAATGATTTATCTTAATTTTCTTTTTCAACAATAAGTCCTTTGATTTAATTTATTATTAATTTCTATTTTCTCATATTTGATGTTATTTATTATTCTACATTTTAAACAATAACTTTAGTTTCCTATTCCTTCTAAACATTCTAATATAATGTATTTAAGTTTTTATGTAATCCATTATTTATGATAAAATAATTATTTAATTATTATTCTAGATTCTAGATTTCAATTGATATTGATCTCTTTGGTTATTCAATTTAGAATTTAGTCATAGCTTAAGTTAATTAAGTTTTAATGGCACAAGCTTATTAAGCATATTTCAATGTGTTTTCTGTTTCTTCACTAAATTATTTACTTATACATGCAATAAAAAGAGTCATAGAATTACCACTTAAAGATTATTTTAAAATTCTTGTTAATTTAGAATTTCTATATGGAATATGTGATTTACATTAATTTAACATCATGATACATTATCCCAATGCCAAAAGAGATTTATTAATATTTTAACCTTCCTATTAAATCTTCTATGTTTCTCCATTTTTATAATTATAACATCTTTCACTACCTGCCAAATCAGCTAATATTAATTTGCCATCATATTTAATATTTTATTTTTCATCATAATTCACTACTTAAATCTACACTATAGCATGTGATCTAGAAGAATATTAATTACTAGCAGTTGAAGCTAATTATCTTCTTTTTTGTGCTTATTAAATCAATTAAATAAGATGATCTTCATCAACTATGCATTATTAAGATAAACCTGGAATCTAAGTATCTCCATTCTTATCTTCTTAAACCTATAAATTTTATGCACTTTATTCTAACAAATCTATAATCTATTCATTATATATTTCATAAAAACTAATTTTTATAAATCCATTTTTCTTCAGTTGAAATAATTCTTTAACTGCTTAATACACTATTCCATAATGATCCTTTTTATTTATCATTTAATTTTACTTTTGAGTTCCCAAACATCGTATGAGTTTTTCCAGATCCTGTCATTCCATAACATAACACTGTCATATTGAACCCTTCAAATATCTTACTAATAAATTTCGATAAAGTCTATTAAATAAACAATAATACTCCTTCATAAACAGATAAATTGGAATCATTTTCAGTAAAGATTTTCTAAAAGCTCATTTCTCTATTTGATATTCTAAGCTAATCATTTAAATTTTATAGTTACGATATTTTCATTAACAACTTCGATTGGATTTGTAGAATCTGAATGGGAGCGTATACGTACAAAAACCTAAAAAGGTTGGTTGATTTTCATATAAAATTATTTAACGTATAGATAATATTATATTTATATAAATAAAACTTATTATGCAGGCAATCACTCTCTATTCTTTCTTTCAGATATTAAAATAAGCAATCGATATACTTTACTACCCTTTCAATTTAATCTTACTTAAGTGAATATGCAAATGAAAAAGTTTAAATTCTTATCTTTAGCAAGTAGTTATTGAATAAATTAATAAATAATGATCTCATTCTTTTAATCATCTACCATGTTGATATACATTAATTAAAATTAACAGTTCTTTCAATGTGAGTAAGAATGACATTTAATGATTCTAATATTAACCTAAAAATTTCATTAATTAATATACATATTATAATGTGGATCTAAAGATTAATCAATAAAAAACACTTTAAAGAATTCTGGGTAATCGAAAAATAAATTTTATTTTATTTTGATTTCTTTATTAAAAGCATTCTCTATAATAAAATTGCTTGTATTAATGCTTTAGTGAGAAGAGGTTAAGCAAAATTTAGATTTGTTAACAATAAACTCTTGATTATCAAGCTTAATCATCTTTTAATTGACTAAAGATGTAAATCTTCTGGAGATTTTAAGATTCCTAAATTTAGAACTGTATAATTCTAAAATTTCAATTAAATTAAGATATCCACTATGTTTTTCTTATCATCAAATTCTAATAAATAATTAAGCATAGTTTTTATTTACTACTTATGATCTTTTTATTGTTATAGCTATTAAATTTATATCAAAACTAATTAACTCCTCAAATTTAGGATTGATTCTTAAATGATAATACACCAATAGGGTCAATTTAGGATAAAAATGTAAAATCAAATCAATCTCATGATGAATTTAGAAATTAAATGTTTTATGGATTAAATATTATTCTAAGAAGAGGTAATTTTATTTATGGATTCATTAATTATTACATAAGTTGGAATGGAAATAAGTTTGGATCACTATTTCTTATAAATATTGAGCTTCTTCTTATGGGATTTCCTTTCTGAGATACCATAATAAAACTATTTCTGAATATTATTAATCTGATTTTTGCACTAAAACATCATTTTAATTATTTGGGCATATGTTTCCTTATAAACATTTCTTTTGGATTATAAGTCTAATTTATTGGGACTCAAAAGTTTGGATTATGTTCGTAATTTTATAGAGAATTATCACTTGGGAATAATAATTGTATAATTATTCATTTAATAAAAATATATAGAAATAAGTTCAAGGCTAATAAAAAATTATATCTGAAATTAAGCAACTTCAATTTATTAGTATTTACATTCTATAACAACCTTTGATGATGCTTTAGTTATAAGTAAACATCTTACTGATTTAATTAAAGTACTTAATTAAGAAAATGCAAATTGCTTATATTTGTAAGATAACTACAGAAGGATAAATTTGTGAGGAATTTTATTTTCTTAGGAAAAGAACTACTAATATTTAAATAATAGATAAATTAGATTTCGGGATTGATTGATTTTATTTTCTTCAATATGTTTATTTCTTTAAAATAATTATTTATTAATATAAGTAATCAGTTATTATACAATTTATCTTTTAACCTCCTTGCTATGATTTAATAGTTATGATTTTAGATTGTTGGTAACGTATTTGCTATACCTATGTTGGTTGGTTTAGATATTTTGGATTTATTATTAACTCTCACAGAAGGAAAAGATAGTAATCTTACTTAACTTATCTTTTAGACTTGAAGACATTTCTATTTTTTGTAGACATCTTCTATCTCATACATAGGTCTTCTAAGTGAATCTCTGCTAGTTCTCTCTGTTGGAATAGACTTGAAAGTTGACTTACTGAAATATTATATCAAAATATACACATTTAAGATATCTTTTATCTTTTAATTTGATTGTCCTTAATACGCTAATTATTCTTTTCTTTTTTTTCAATTGATCTCGCTGATGATTTTGAGCAATTACTACTCATAGATTATCTTGATGACTATTAAATTAGATCTGAAAATAACCGAACGATAGAAACTAGACTTAATATTAACTATTTTTTTAAGTAACATTCTATTTTAAGATAGAATTTCTTCTTGTTTTGTAATTTCTTTCCTTCTTGAATTAAAAAATTTATTTCTTCTACTAGATTCAATTATATTGATATAATTCTTATCATTGCTATTTTTCCTGCTATTTATTTCACTTAATCTTCTCTAATGACATGAATAACTCCTGGAGATCTATTTTATATAATTACCATTCCCTGTATTGTATTTGATATTTTGTAGATTTCACAGATAATGATTACATAATATTAATATTAAATGAATTTTGCAAAATATTCAATGAAAGAAATTAATAAGTAATTTTGGGCTAAACAATCTATTACAAATAGCAGTATGTTGGGAGGATATGATTAAATAAATAATGTTGATATTTAATAATCTGAATTGTTTTTACTCAAGAACATTCAATAATTTAATACACTTTTAGAATTAGGTTCAGGAATAGGCAGAATATCAGAATAATTATTTATTAAATATTTTAAGGAAGTAAGATATATTGTAGATTATAGATTCATTTAGTTGAAAGGGAAGCCAAATTTCTTAATGAATCAAAGAGAAGGCTCAGTAAATTCAATTGTCTATATTATTAAATGTCTGTAGAAGAATTTGAACCCTAACAAAATTATGATTGTGTCTGGATTTAATGGATTAGTATGTATCTTACAGATTAAGACTTTTGTAATATACTCTAAAAATTCAAGAAGTCTCCTATTATATTAAAAGAGAATATTTCATCTTCAGAGTATTAATATGATGAAGAAGATGCTTCAATTACTAGATCTGAGAGAATATATGAGAATTTAATCAAGAAAAGTGGGTTCAAAATTATAGATGAATAATTTTAATAAGGATTGCCAAATGATATTTATAAGATTAAGTTTTATCTTTTAAAACATCAAGAGTTATGATATACAATATATTTGTCTTTAAATACCTATCTTTTAATAATTAAGAGAATTGGCTTTTAAGAATTAATATATAATTTATTATATATATTTCATGTCCAAAAAGGGCAAGAAAGGTAAAAAAGGAGAAGATAATGATGAATCCACTACCCAAATTATGAGATTTTACAATAGAAAGATCTAAAGTCTAGGAGTGGCATAAAACAAAATTTTTGTTTAAGCAGTTGCATAAGCATTAGAAAATTAAGAGCATTTAATTACTGTAATAGATAACTCTTATAATTAGCTTCATATAATTGAAGAAATTGGACCTAATGCAATTCGAGGTATTTTTGAGTCCTTAATGGATCTAAAGTATATAAATAAAATTCAAATATAGTTATAAACATTTGGCCAACATTTGGTTAGTGAAAGCTGGTCTGGGATTAAATAATAATGAAGGAGTTAAATATTTGGCAAATTATATTTAAAAAGCTTAAAATACTAAAGTATTAGATCTGACAGAAAATGAAATAACTCCATAAGGTTGCACTTATCTAGGTTATGCTTTATCACCTGCTTTCAAAGTTCCAATATAGGAACTCATTCTTGACTTTAATTATATTGGTTGTGAAGGAATGAAAGAATTAAGTAAGGGATTAGAAATGAATAGTAAACTCATATTATTTATAATTCTTTAGCAACAATTAAAAAGCTTTCATTAAACTATTGTAGATTGGATTTAGAAAGTGTTAAATATTTATAGGATATTTTATCCTTTCTTGATTGTGATTTAAGATATTTATTTTTAGAGGGAAATTATTTAAGAAATCAAGGGTAATTATTGATTTTAATTTTAGTGTGTATTAGTTGTTTAGGGCTCTAGAAACTAATGAATGGTTAGAGGAATTAAATATAGCTAATAATCAGTTTGGAGAATCTGAAGATGTACCACTTATTGAAAAAATATGTGAAGTGTTGACAAAAAATAATGCTATACAAGTATATGATTTTAGAGGAAATGCTTTGTATGATGATTGTAATGATAATGTTTATTAATTAGCGGCTAAGAAATTCTTGGAATGTATAAAAATGTACAAAACAGTTTGCAGACTTGAAGTTCCAATTGAAATTTAAAATGCAATTCTAGAAGAAATCAAAAAAGTTACAAAAAAAAGAAAAAGAAGAAAGAATAAGAAAAAAAAATCTAAGAAAAAGAAAAAAGCTAAAAAATGATTACCATTATCAATAAAATTATAGTGCTATTATAAGTAATTAATAAGATTTTCAATTTAAAACTACATATTAAATATCATAATTCTACATTCTTTAATTTTATTCAATTAAACAAACAGCTCTCTCTTATTCTTAAATTATGTAAATTCAATTTTATTTTATTTTAGCTATTATACATCACTTATGTTTCAGAATAATAATTTCAATTATACATTTAAATTAATACTTTAAAATTAAGGTTTAAACAATATGAATAATTGTGCAAATAAAATAATATCAATTTAGTTTTAATACAAACATTCATCAATAGAATAGTTTTAGAAATTCTTAATACGAAATCTTTCCATCTTTATTATTATCAGTTTCTTATAGAAATAATTACCAAACATCTTAATTTAATGTTCCCATTACATCTTCTACTTCTTATTTTGTTATATATCCATCACCATCCAAATCAAATATGCGAAATGCTTATTCAACCTTTTTTTGCGAAAGGATTTTCGATTGATTTATTGATGCCATGATGAATTCTATGAATCATATGATAATTTACCACTATAATCAATTTAACCAGACATATTTTTATCAATTTCTTCCAAAATTCTTTCTGCTTATTATTCAGCTTACACTTAACTTTTAATAATTTTTTTATATCCTTGAATGAGTTCTTCCTTACTTAGAACACCATCTCTATTTGCATCTAAAGATTAGAAAGTTTTTTATAAGTCTTCAATTTCTTTATGATTTGTCATTTAAGATATTATATATTAAACAATAGCTGTTCTGAATTCACTGGTTGCTTAAAATTTAGATAAATTATCCAACACTTTTTTATTAATTGGTTGATTAATTGCATGTTTTTAGAACCAAGGATCACTCAAAACTTAGGATGCAGAATATCTAAGATTTACATCCACTTATATCATTTTCTAAATTAAATGTTTTGCCTCTTTTGAAATAAGATCCCATTCCTCATCTAAAATATTAATGTAAAATACTTGGAAATTTTAATCTACCTTATTTAACTTTTTCAAAGATTTCTTATTCAGTTTTTCCTGTAAATGGAGGATATCCACATAAAAGAATGTATAGAATTACTCCACATGACCAAATATCACATTTTTCTGTGTAATTTTGTCCTAAAACTTCAGGTGCTATATAATAAGGCTATTATAATAATAAATTATACTGTGCCCATTCTTTTAGTCATTTTTATTGTATTAAATCTACGAGAACATCCAAAATCAATAATTTTAAGATTTTATTCAGGTTCGGGACCTGAAAACAGTACATTCTCTGGTTTTAAATCTCTATGAACAATTTTTTAATCATGACAATAATTAATAGCCAATAGTATTTAAAAAATCAATTCACTTGCTCTTTTTTCTGTAAAAACTTACATTTTTTTAATTCTCTCAAATAGTTCTCCACCTGATAAATATTCTGTTATCATATAATAATTATTTTCATCTTAATACAATTCATATAATTTAACAATGTGAGGATGATCAAGGTTTTTTAATATGAGCATCTCTTAAAATAACTTTTATTCATCTTCTTTTATTAATTCAGATTTTTTTATCTATTTCATGGCTCTTATCAAACCTATTTAAGTTATAAGAACTTACCAGTTGTTTTATGAGTCACTTTCCATACTTTTCCAAAGGCTCCCTATCCAAGTACTTATCCAAATGCATACACTTTATTTATAGAACTCTTCTTCAAGTTAACAAATAACTCAACACCCATTCTAATAGTCAAAGAACTCATAGAGCCTATTGATTTCTTAGTTGGACTAGAACTCTAGTCCTAAATCTATCTATTTGTTGTGTAAATTCGAGGAGAAGTAAATGTTGTATTATTATATTATTCAACACTTAAGGATTCTTTTCTCTTACAATTTTTTTTTTATGGAGATGGAGATTATTATGGTAAATTAAAGGGAGAATCTATTTCAATAGGACTTAATAATAGTAGGTTCGTTTCTTTATGATTAGGGCTTCGAATTTCCTTAATATTAATATTTTGTTATTCACTATCAATTGATACTTTTCTTGTAAGATCAATTTCATCATTAGGTGTATAGTCTTACACTTCAATTAATACATTTCTAGCTTCGATAGACTCCAATTATAATAATTGAATCTATTATTTCTTAGCTTCTAGTTTCGTAGGTGTAAGTGATTCCTTTCCTAAGGGAAGTGGTGCTACCATCTAGTTTATCTCTTATTATGAATAACTTTGTTTTTGTAGTATTAGTGCACTTGATCCTTATTCTAAACATAATTCTTGAAGATAACATTAACATCTTACCATATGAGGAACTCTAGAAATTAGTATGACAACAAGTGGAACCCATTTTTGGATATGTAAGTAACTTATTAATTATTATTGTTTAATAACTATGTATCATTAATCACTATTGAATAAAATCTTTTTGATTTAAGATCTTTATTAATTTATACTTGTTTTAAGAATTAAATATATATTTATATATATGTTAGCACTTCTTTAATTACAATAATCATTATTTGTACAAAGTATATATAATATTATTGATAATAAAATGCTTTGAATTTATATATAACATAAATAACAATTATTTAGAATGTATATGATGGATATATTTAAATTGATTAAATTTAATTTTAACAAATTACCTTCATGTGTATAAAGGGATATCTTCTTAAACGAAGTATTTTGTAATGGAAATTTAATTATATTCAATTATTTAACATTAATAATTTGTATTCCATTTATTAAAAAATTATGTTGAGCATTTCAAAAAAAAAATAATATCCAAAAACATAAGATGAATTATCAGGAATGTTGATTACAAAGAATGCACCAATAAGAAATTATTCAACTTGTAAGTCAATTTATAATATTAATGCAGCAACAAGAAATTCAAGGATTTCATATTAATCAAAATAATAATAATCTTAGAATTAGAGTGAAGATAAAGGAATCACTAGTAGAACTTTTTCTGTAAATGAGGTGACAGAATTGCCATAAATATCAAAACCAACAAACATAATTCTTAAAAGACCTAAGTTCATCCCTAGACCAAAATAACAATTAAGAAAGTTAATTCATGCATAAACTTCGCCTACTAATCTTGAATCAGAAAGAAAGTAACAGTAGTTAAATTAGATAGAGTCATTTAAATACCCTTTCATTTCAAATTATTAATTTAAATGTTGAAGCAGAAGATGTTTATATTTTATATAAAGGTTTCAGAAATTTGGGTCAATTCAATAAGATATGTATAATAAGTTATAATCTTGTATATTTAAATATTATGATAGTTATTCGGTGAATACAATAGTTCTTATTTTAGTAACTCTCAAAATCCCTAAATAAAACCATTAAACAATAAACAATTAATAATGAAGATTAGAACAGAATCAATATTAGTGTTATAATTAAATCCAAATCAGAAACTAAATTCTCTATAAAGTACTTAAATAGATTGGTTTGATTGTATTTATTCAACCAAAAATTATAATTCCAAAGAAACATTAAGTAGTGAATTAAACAAAAACAATATATGGGTTAACATCTCAAGGATTCAAAATCTATTTAAAATTTAAAATAAAGTGTTTAATTACTTTTATATCGATATTATATATTCAGATCCATAAAATGTTATTGAAGTTGATAACTTTATAAACAAGATATTATTAATTGATGATGAAAACACTAGATTATTTCATCTATTTGTCTATGCTCCAGTTAATCTTCAAATTGTTAATTAAAGATTATAGGATCTCTTTAGAAATGGATCAACTTAAGATTTATAATAATTGAATCTGAAGGAAATGATTGAAATAACAAATTTAGATATGTAATAGGTATAAATGAGAGTTAAATAATTAAAATATTTAGAAGATCTCAAAGTTAAGACAAAGTAGCATTTTAAAAAATTAAATTTAAGTTCTTCTCTTTTAGGTCCAGAACAAAGAGCAGAAAAGTAATATGATTAAATATATGTTTAGAATGAGAAATTAAATTGTAGAATATATTAAAAGCAATTCAAAAATAAAGATTGCTAATATGCATTTTGTTGTAGGTGATACTATAATGAGAAATATTGAAATGTTTAGAAATCATGAAAATGATAAATTCTATAGACATTAAGAAACTGTTCAACTAATTGATCATCTAATCAAAAATAGTTTACCAAATTTTTAGAATAATATAAGCAAAGCAAATTATGCATTCTATTGTTTATGATAATTACTTGATAAATTAAATCTTTTTTTAAAATATATACAAAATGGTTAAAAACTCAGCTTAAGATCCATAAGATAACTCGCTCCAAATGAAAGTAAAATATTAAAGCAATTTTTGTGTAGACCAGATAATATTTGGTTTCAGGAAGAAGACTCCCATCCAAAGATGATCCAAATCCAAAAGTTATTAGCATGAGAATCTTTGCTAGAAATACAGTTGCTGCAAAAAGTAGATTCTGGTATTGCTTAAATAAAAATGGTTAGGTGGAATTTAAGAAGATTAAATAAGCTTAAACCATCTCATGGTTAGATCTTAGCAGTTTAAGAATTATTTGAAAGAAGAGACACCAATGTTAAAACTTATGGAATAGTGCTTAAATATTAATCTAGAACAACAATTCATAACATGTATAAAGAATTTAGAGACACCACTTTAAATGGAGCTGTCTCATAATTATGTAAATTATTGCATTAACCTTTTTTATTAGATTAAGAAATGGCTGGAAATCACAGAGCTCAACCATAAACTATTCACATCCTCAGAACTTCAGTATTAACTAAGAGTGCTGATATTAAGAGAGGAAAAACTAATCAATATAGAGTAATTCAATATAATAGTTCTAGGGTGATTCAATCAAATTCCCAATTGTGAAAACTGTTCCAAGAGCCAGTCATAAAAAATTCAGAACAGTATTCAAAGCCAAAAGACCAAACCTCTATAGATCATGAACATCTTATTTTAGTACAATATTCATCATATAATAATATTTAAATATATCTATTTATTCATCTAAAATCTTATATTATATTGTATTATAAATATCAAAAATCATTAAGTTAATATATATATCAGAGATTCTAAAGACATACTTTTGAAATAAATTAATAAACTTCTTAAAAATTGTTCCTTTCATCTTAATCAGAAAAATCAACAAATGAATCATCTCCAAATTCCATATCCTTAATAAAGTAAAGTGCTTATTCTGCTGATATCCTGATTCTAGGATCAGGTTCTAGCATTCTATCTAATAATTTTCTAAGTCCAACCTTCTTTCTTAAAGTTGAAATAGTATTTTGACTAGATTGAAATCCACTATGTTTATCAAATATTGTTTTTTATATACTTTTACCAGTTAACCTAATATGTCAATTTTTATTACATTTCATGAAGTAGTTCTCCAAGAGAATATATATCTTAAGCAAACCAAAATTATCTATCGAATTCCTCATTATTTAAATTCAAATCTAAATTAATTGGTAATATCAATTCATTCATCATATCAATATCTTTTGTTCCTCTTTTAGTTCTCATTATATCCCCTAATTTTGTAGTTTATCCAAATTCTGTCAAAATAATTCTACCATCCTTCTATATAAATATATTATCTTGATTTAATTCCCTACATATATATCCTTTTTTATGTAATGTGATTAAAAGACTGAGAAGTTACTATTTATATTAAAATGATAAATACTTTTAATACAACAATAATCTCCTCTTTTTTCATTTTATATTATGAATTCATTCTTTCCCTTAAACTTCTTCCTTCTAGATGTTCAAATATTATATGAAATTTATCATTTTCTACAAAATATTCTGAAACTGATATCATATTTTTATGTTTTAGATTTAATACATCTAATTCTAACATAAAATCCTATGATTAAATTTCATTAATACAAGTTTATTATAATTGATACTATTAGATGTCACTTTCATTTAATATGATCTTTAATCTATACAACTATGGACAAGTTAGATCTACAATAACATTCATACTTTTTATATTACTGTATTATGTGATTGCTCCCTTAGTGATTTTACACTATTAAACATTTTGACAAGATTATTATATGAGACTTTTCCATCAAAAATAGTTTTAAGTTATAAACATTTATGATAATCCATAATAATAGTTTTCATTTTGTATTTCCATCTAAATTTGAATCCAATAAAACGATTTCTATCTCCATAAACCCATGTAATTATAGTTGACAAATCTAATTGTATTATGTATTTAATTTATTTTGCATTCTAATGATTTGTTATAAAGTTATACTTTTCCTATTTCTATGGAGTTCTCTTTTTCATAAATGAAATATTCAGTATCTCTGAAGAAATGCTTACTTTTACACATCATTTTATTAATTAATATAAACAATATTATTCTGAATTTATTTGAAATTAAATAATAAATCAACATGACTAATTTACAATTATTGATATTTATTATATTTATATTTATAGTTCTAACATAGTAGACATAGTAGTAATATAAATTATATTATTAAATGTCTACTAAAAATGTGTACACTTTAACATTTACTAGTATATTAATTTCCTTTTGAAATTTGAAAGAAATTCACTTGATTTTATTAATAATAAAATTTAAATCTTATAGTCAACTTTTAGTTATCAATTTTCTAAAATTTGGTAATTTTTGTATAGGATCTTACAAACAATGTAATGAAGTAGATAAAGAAACTTTTGTTTGGATGTTCATCAATTAAAAATAATTAAAGGCTTGTCTTGCATCTATTCTTTAATCAGGATCTTCATTTATCATCTTTGATATTAACTCCTTATAATTTTGAGATTTAATTTTTTAAAGTGTGTGATTGTTTAGAGTAAACATTTTGTTATTCTGGTATAGTTCTTACATGTTAATACCAGGTATTAATCTTGATCCTGTTAACCTAATGAATAAATATTATATAATTACATATAATAAAGCATAGCTCCACAACTAAAAATATCTATTTTTTATGAGATCCTTTTTTTATCTGAACGATTTAAAATCTCTGGTGCCATGTAACCAGGAGTTCCAAAGTTCATTTATGAATCTGCTTCTAACTCTGTAATCTTACAGGAAATTCCAAAATCTATAAGCTTTAAATTTGAAAATTATCCCAATTCACAAAATAGTATGTTATCTGGTTTAATGTCTCTATGAACTATACCTTTTTCATGTAGATAACATAAAGTTTCTAGAATTTACTAAATTTTAAAAAACGAATAATACTTTAATTATTATTTCTATTTCACCCATAGTCAACCTGCAATATTTCAGGCATTGACAAAGAGATCCTCCTTTTAATAATTCTAAAACTATTAAATATGAGTTTTCACTTTCAAAAACCTCTATCAATTTTATTATGTTTTGATGATTCAGTTATTTTAAAGTTTCAACTTCTTTTTGAAATAACTAAGATTGTAAGAAGAATAGTACTTTAATTGCCAATTGTTTTTATTTCTTCAACTCCTTACAAGCATAAACTTTATCATCATCTAATCCTTATATTGTATAAATCTAAAAACTAATAAAGGAAAGTGACATACAGAACTAATGCTTCTAGACTCTATTTTCCCTATTTATTTATAGAAATTATCTATTCTTTTAAAAATAACTCTCCCACCAAGGTAACTTTTCACTCTAAGAAGAACATTATGGTCGGCATAAAAGTATCTCTATTCATTTTTCCAATTTATGCAAAAAGCCTCCAACATTAAATTTTCTGAAGAGACTTTCCAATCAATTTCTGTTGAAAGCTTTAAAGGAATGGAATATTTTGTATTTTATGTAGACTTCGTTAATAAAAATGATTTACTTCTCCTATATTCATACTTTCTTTGTTAAATGTGATAAAATAACTTCGATCAAAGAGTAGGTGCTTTCTTGTACAATGCATCAATTTGATTATTAATGAAATAAGAAAGAAGATTTTCTCTTTTTAAAATGAATTATTATCAAATACTACAAAATCTTAGTAGAGCTTATTATAAGGTCTTTAAATTGTATTCAAATTTTCAAGATTTTTAAGAAAAAATAATTTATAATTGAAGTCATTTTCACTCTAACTGTTGACCTTAAATTAAATAATAATTATTTTCTAATAATCATTTAATAAATCCTATGATAATAAACAATAACCATAAATAATGTAATATAATTAGAAAGTTTTATGAAGATAGTCACTAAATCATAATTTTGCTAATTTGATTTTCCCAATTTAAAGAGATGAAAAATACTTAACTATTGATTGGTAGCTCCTTATTTAGAAAATATCGAAATGTAATTAAAATTATTAATTAATTTAATTAGGACTTTTATTATACTTATTTATTAAATAGTTTAATAAAATACTTTTATTCCACTTAGATTAATATTCATCAATATATAAGTTTAATTATATAAATATCACTTAAATCTTTTTAAGTGATTCAAATTTCTTATCTCTTTATTGAAATTTAATAATGTCATTACTATTTTTAATTTAATGCATTTTTTGTAATTTAATCACATTACAACTAACTATTCATAAATTTATATCAATTATATGGTATGTTTCCTCCAGATTATTTCAATAATCCTTATATCAAAATATAAATCAATAAATAAATAATAAAATTATTATTATTATGAACAACATTAAATATCCCTTAATACTCTTCAAATATATTATTTAAATTAAAGAAAAAAACATATTTGATTAGGCATTGTTGTATTATTCATATAAATTTCTAATTATTTGTAGATATTGATAAGTATTTTTATCAAATAAGCATGAGAATATTATAGATATATCTTTGAATAATAATAATTTATGTATTCAATAAAAGTAATGAGATATTGCATATTTACTACTTCAAACATTGATTTAAAGCTCCTTATCAAGCAATGTTTTTTTATTTACACAGCCAGACCAACAAGTTTGATATGAAAAATAATTCTCATTTTTGGAAAGTATTCTTTAGTAAAATTGTAATCAAATATATACTTATATAATATAATGCTTAACTAGTACTTAATGTTTAGAATTTTAATATAACTTTAAATACAGAATTCTATATTTAAAATAAATCATCTACGTCCATAATGCCCATCAGCAAGATATCCAAATTCTTCTTATTGTGGAATAATTTTTTTAATTTTGTTATTAGGATTTTCTTCAGTCTGTTATTTTTAGTTCCATTAAGCTAGGGCTTTATGCTTAGTTACTGGATTCTCTCTATCATAGTCAGTATCAAAATTTGCACTCCCTTCTGCATAAGGTTTTATCTAATTATAAAATATCAATTACTTCTTCATTGTTTTCAACTGGAAAGAGGTACTCAGAAATATCTTCCATTGGTAATTATTAATATACAATAGCCATAATAATTAAAAGAATATCTATTTTGCTTACTTCATGGAAGAAAGTGTAGGTCATTATCATTTCACCAAATGCACACCAAGAGATAATGTATTCAAGCATTTCAATCATTTCTAAAGTATTAAAAAAAGTATACCTGTTGATAATTAGATACTGATTGATTCCTTGACAGTTCTTCTTCTTAAAATATTATAATAGTCAACAAAGTAATATATTAAAATACCAAATGCACTAAATAAAGTACCCAAGGGAATAGCAGTACCATACATAAATGTGAACCACATAGTTTTCATAACATCTGAATATCTCTTTGCTGATAAATAGTCTGGTTCTTCCATAAGTTTATTGGCTTCTTATTGAGTAAGTAACGCTTTATCTCCTTTTGAAATAATGTATTTTCTCCAAATGTTCTTACATAGACTCCATGGATCAACAAACCAAATAAAAGGAGGAAATATGGCATTAAGTACAAAAATCTGGCTTTCATTTTAAATAAATCCTCCAGCTCCTTTGACATTTTTCAATATGACGATATCTACTAGAAAACTAATAATAGCTGCATTCAAAAATAGAGCTAATGCATATTTATACACAAATGATATTTAGAATTTTGTCTTATTTGATATTTTTTCATCATCCACAATATAATGTACTATTTTGGCTACTCCAAATTTATTAAATAAGACTATAGTCATAGATATACTAAAGGACATAATATTAATCTTTCTTTTAGTATCTGGATCTAAATTCCCTTTAAGTTCTTCTTCATGTGCTTCATCTCCTAAGAGCGCAAGTCTATGAGAAATTAAATATATAACAAAGAAAGCTGCACTTTCAAATAATATATAATAGATCCAAGCTCTTATTCTTTTAAATATCTTTTCATTAGTTGTTATATGAATAAATTCCCAATCAACATCATTAGGTTCTGGAGCTTATTCTAAAAACAATTTTTATCCTTGCCATTATAGATCATTATTGCCGAGATCTGCTAATTTACCTCTATTCCAATGAGATTTCATTCTCTCTAATTATGTATGAGGATTATCTTATAATACCAACTATTTCATGGATTCATCATCAAAAGAAATAAATGCAATACCTGCAAAGTTAGTATTATGAAGTTCATATTCTTCTTCTATCTTATGAATTTAATGTTCAAGATGTTCAATTTCTTCATCTACTTTTAAAACACTTTAATGATGAAAATCAAAATTATATTCTTATATTGCTTCTTTCTTTCTTTCAATCAAAGTATCTAATTTTTTCTCTAATTCAATGATTTCTTCAATATCATAAACTAATACTACTTTTCTAACAATTATTTTTTTAGTAGAATCTAATACTGCATAATTTTCAAATAAATTTTTTAATTCTGTTTTATAATCAACAGATAATCCAGTAGGAATATTTTTAACACAAATTGTATAATCTGCAGGTGTCAATTATTCTTCATCTATGGTAGTATCTATTTACCTTTGACTTTTTCTGAAGTAAATAAGTACAAACATTATTATGAAAATGCTGATAAAATTTAAGACTTGCATAGTTTCAAGGGCTTCTCGGTTGCTAATTTAAGTATTTTCGATTACTCTAATTTATTAGCTAAAGATAATCTTAAAAAGATGCTATCTGGACAGAATGGTTCTTCTATGTAATGTCCTTCCATTTTTTCTCTTTTTATATGACTACAATATGATCCTTCATAGTTTGTGTATAGGTTATGAAATTATTTCACTATCAATTAAATAAACAGTATGATAATGCAATATTTTAGGTAGTTGTAGAATAATGTAAAACCTGATCCCAAAAATGATAAAGCCATAGGATCAGAGCAATATGGGATATCTTCTCTATCAACTTCAAATCCACAACAAGGGCAAGTTTCAACTGAATATTAATTAAT
Source organism: Paramecium biaurelia (assembly GCA_000733385.1). Taxonomy (NCBI): domain Eukaryota; phylum Ciliophora; class Oligohymenophorea; order Peniculida; family Parameciidae; genus Paramecium; species Paramecium biaurelia. The sequence continues at coordinate 141,159 of JPFL01000056.1, forward strand.
TTTCAATTACCTATTAATGTTTTTGTTGGATCCTTTGACTTTTCTTTTGCTGTCCTTCTTGATAATGAGTGTTTTCTTGCTATATCCCAATTACAAGGCATCTAAAGAGGGTTATAATGAGCTTCATGATGATTATTCCCAGAATGATTATGATCATGAGATGTATCATGATGTCCAACATTTTGACTATTAGTAATTCGATGTTCATGAGACATATCATTTTGAGAATATTGATGAAAACTTTTATCTTAAGGTTGCTTATTAATATACTCTCTAAAATTACTTATGTATATCTCCCTGCTTGATGATTCGATTATTATTGTTACTAATTAAATGATACTTATATTTACTCTCTAGTGACCTGATTAACCATATTCACCTTGAGGTAAGTATTTTTCTCCTGCAATTTAGTAGTTCGAAGGTTAATTTTAGTGGTGAGCCTAGTAACTCATTTATTTTTTAAATTTATTTTTATTGTTTGAACTTCATTAAACTATAAATATTTCCAATCAATTTATTGGATTTCTTTTTCAAAAAATTATAAATTTATAATAAATAGATAAATTCAAATCTAAAGGTCTCAATATATTTCTTAAATTTCTTAAGATTCTTATTGTTAGATTCTTTTGGATAAAGTTTCAAGACCTCGAAATGTAAAAGCAAGGTTTTCAAGGGTATGAAATAATGGTAACTTATTTTTTTACATAAATTAGTATCCTTATCTTATTTTTTCTTCCAACAATAAGATCTAAACTTTTAAAGAGTAAATCCAAAAAATTAGTAATAAAACTATTTAATATAATAAAAGAAAATTACTTCCAAATAGATATAGTATTAAAAATATGATAATTAATACTTCGTTCATTTAATCCTCCAAAGAAGTCTAAAACTCTATTGTAAACTATAAACTTATCATCTTTGTCTTATCTGCATAATTAATCCCATAATCATATTTTTATGGACAATCTTCATTGTCTTCACAATAACAAAGTACTTTAGGATCATTAATAGTTAGTTCCAACTTAATTAATTTAGTGTTTGTAATAATATAAATTAGAGATGAATTCATAACAGAGATTTGTTTTAATCCCAATATTTAAATATTTTAGATTTCTTAAGAATTATAAAGATAGATCTTATGAATATTCTTTTATTAAATAAACATCATATCCCCTATATTAACTAATTTTATTATTTTATTTTCTTGCTATAAAATTTCCTCAATGAAAATACTGCTATCAATGAAATTAATTTTGAAATTCAAAATTTTATACACATTATTATAATATAATCCAAAACAGTTATTGTATTCATTACAAAAAAATGATTTAGGATTTTATAAAGGGTATACTTCAGAATATATTACTTTAGACATAAAATTATTGTATCTTAAAAGTAGTTTTAAAATAGTTAATCCAAAATATTTATCCATCAAATATAAATAATATTTCTTATCATCAATTTTTTTTATATCATAATCAATAATATTTTAAAGTTTAGTTAAATCTATTTATCCAATATATTTGTTGGTATTATTTTATAGATCATAAACATGAATAAACTTATTTACAACAAATAGATATCCATCATATACTTTAATAGCACCATGATAGAATGTAATTGAAGTGTCATTTAAAAAGTGATAATCAACTAAGAAGATAGGATTTTCACTTATTTCATTATAATAACCTTAGAAAGAGCTACTATTGCCTTAAAGTTTTTATTAATTTATTATTATTCCATCATGTGTTAATTAAGTTAAGATCATATCGTTCATTAGTACCCAAATACCTGTCTATGATGTAAATAAATAGTAATATTTATTCAAACCTTCAAGTTCTTATTGTTTCATAAGAGATGATTATTGTAAAACAACATATTCATTTTCAAGCCAACAAAACTCTTAATTACTTTCATCAGACAGAGAAACATTTGTAGCATTATTTAACTCTAAAACTGTTTTTAATTTCCCAACTTCGACTTTAAATTCATATTATCTGCCCAAAACTCCAGAACACTGTATCATTGACAGTAAGAATAATTCAATCATTAATTAATATTTGTAATTCCAAATTTTGATTTTTATTAAAACTTATTGTTGTAAAGAATATTAAAGAGAACTGATTAGATGTATTTGATATTTTGATTTCTAATATAAAATACTCTATTTATATTAATTCATTATTCAGATATCATTTCATAATTTCTTGACTATTGAATGTTTTCTCCGTTATCCCATAGAAATTTACTTCTCCAATGCATTTATCCTTCTTTTCTATATATGAATCCAATACAAAAAAGTACTCACTAAAACTATACATAAATTAATACATAATAGAAAAAAAACTATTCCAATTAAAATTTAAATAGATTAAATTTAATACCAGAAATCTTCTGATTCAGCTAATTGTATTGTAAAATTAAAAATAGTTTTAGTGATTATTTAATCAACATGATTATCTTCTTCTATATATGATGTAGTATTTGCATTTAGTTGATAAAACTGAATTTCTGATAAACTATTTATCTAAGCTTATAAAATTACTCTGTTTATTGAGTATAGCATCTTAGTTAATATGGATTAATGTAAAATTTGACTAAAATCAAATTAGTGGATGTAATTCCAACAAAAAACTCATATTCTTTCGAAAATGAATTTTTATCACTATATAATGAAAATATTTCAAAATCTCTTAAACCTAAATATGTAAATAATGGTAAACTAATAATTTTATATATATTTTACATTTTGGATTGCTATTAATAAACATCTGATCTAAATAGAATTTTATGATGATTATTTCCTTATATAATTACAAATTCATCAGTTGCATCTAAGGTTCTTATTTAATTTCTTGTTATATATGAATTTAATTCAAAATAAATAGATTAATTTAATGATATATAATATTCAACAACCTAATAAAGATGAGAAAATGTATAAGCTACAAAAACATTTAAACCATTTTTTGTATCAATTGCAATTCCTTAACCTTTAGAATTAATTGACATCAACAATTAAAATGTAAAATCAAAATTGGTTATTTCAATTTCTATGATATAAACATTCCCTATAAAATCCAAAAAGTAACATTTATAGGAAAACTCTTTAAGTTTAATCAAAGTAAAATCTTTCAAATTGAATTACTCTAAATTTATATTGGTCTTGTTTAAATTCCCTACAAATCTTAGAGACTCAAATGCTTATCTATATATATCTATTCCATCTTGTCCAACACATGTAAATATAAAATCATCAATTGATTGAGTGAGTCCTCTTGAAGATCTTTAGATCCAATCTCCAACATTAATAACTTCAAGATTTTGCTCTTTTGCTTTTGCCTATTTAAGATCTAATAGATATGCAGAAGTTGAAAATATGATTAAAACTTAATTTGAAGAGTTGCAAAAAACAATCTAAGCAAATTCTGTAAGAAATTCAGAATCTAAAATTATAGATTTAAAATCTGCTTTCCAAATCTTTTTTGCAAATTAATTAGTATTATTAGATTAAATTGCATCATAGTTAAATTGAAAGTAATAGATAATGAAATCTGTAGTTAATACAATCATTCCATCATAAATTTAGGTCATACAAGTGAACAGTTTTAAATTAAATGGATATGTTTGATTATCAACTTGTCTAATTTATTAAAATTTGATTACTCATAAATTTCATGATTCTCTAGTATTGGAAGCTATTTTACATAGATTTCAATATTCTTTTGGATTAATGTGCAAAAAGGATCTGAATTATTAGTGTATAATTAGGCATCCATAACATTAGGGAATTACAATAATATCCTATCCTCATTTATATGTAGATGATAATTTTTAGTGGAATTGATGTTTGATTGTAGCTGAGTAGATTAAGATTTTAGTATAAATAATAAGGCAGAGATTATCAAATACATAATTAAAATTACAAAAATTTTATAAGTTATTAAACTATGTAATAGGAATCAAATTACTATAAAAGAAATATTGTTGTAGGCTAAATAGTAGAAAAAAAATCATAAGAAATAGAAAAATTCTTGTTTTAAGAACATACTATGATGCTTGGAGAGAATTATGCTCCTGTAGTAATAACCAATAATCACCAATCAAATTTAAAGTTTGAAGTGATATTTACAGATTTCTTTTACAAAATGATGATAAGCATGTTAAAACAAAGAAAGTCAGATAAGTTAATAAGTCTTAAAAGATGAAAATTTAGATAGTTTTTAAGCAACTCTTAAATTTTTAGAAATAAAGTAAATATGGCTCTTCCCTAATTTATAATGAATTGAATAATTATAAAATACTATAGGAGATGATAGAATTAGAAAATAATTGATTCTAAGTCAAAGAAGAAAGATAGGTCAAATAAAATTTATGTTTATGGAGAGAGAATGTCAGAATGATTAAGGAGACTCTTGGAAAGTAGAAGATGATTTGATATTTAATATAAAACTTAGAACTTTGTTTATAATCGATATAAATTGGTTAATAATAATAATGATAAGTTTAATTAAAGGAATTTGGCAAAAATATTTCGATCCTCCAATCTTTAAAATTCTAATCATTGGACTAGATGGAGCAGGCAAAACAGTAAGAGTTTATTATAAAAAAGACCTTATTAAATAAATTAAAATAACTGGCAAAACATCCATTTATACAATTTGATAAAATACCGAAAACTGTTGGTCTAAATATTACAGAGATAGATTACATGGCTTCGAATAAATCTATGAATAAGAAATATAAAGTAACTTATTGGGACTTAGGAGGGTCTCAAACATAAAGAAGTATCTGGAAAAAATACTATGGAGAATGTCATGGCATAATTTTTGTGGTAGATGGTAATAAATCTGAGAGATGGGATGAAGTTAGAAACTGCTTTAAGTATTCTATACTTCTCATATTTTGGTGAGGTTTTAAGTGATAAATCACATGATCAAGTTCCAATTTTGATTTTAGTCAATAATAGACAAAATAGAGATAGTGGGATTTGCATTAAAATAAAAGAATTGATCTAAAATAACACAGATAGATTCTTGAACATATAAGAAGTGAATATTGTAGATAAGTATAAAATAGTATCATATGCAGCACAAATGTAGTTGAATCTGTAAAATTACTACACAATGAGATTGGGCAGTTATTTCAGCTGTATAATTGACGTGTTTTGATTTATAGATAATTCCATAGATATATATATGATCAAAGGAACTAAGGGCATGGGATGTCCAGACATTTAGGACCAGCTATGAAATTGCTCATAGCATAGGTCTCTTGGTCACTGAACTTTCGTGATTTTCTCCTATTCCTTGTTTAGGATATCACTTGGATCACGTCACCGTCAAGGACAACTTAAAGCTCACCACAAGGTTCTTTGCCTTTAGGGCAATAGTAGACAGGGCTTAGATTTTCTAAGCGTTGACTGCTATCGGTAGAACAATTAGAATCAATGTTCAATTCTTCAATATTGGAAAGCGGATTCTATAATAAGATAAATCAATGATACCTTGTGTTTCGAAGGTGGTGTGATATAGATTTATTCTTGTTCCTTCTTCTTAGGAACGAAGAGACACTTAGGGCTGTTTGCAGTCTAAGACTTTTTATACACTCTATTTTTGGTACTGCTCACTAGATGGATAAATATTCAAAACGTACTTGTTCTATCTGGGAGAAGACTTGTGATTTAAAAAGCTGAAAGGGCTTTTTTAAAATTTTTATTTAATTATTAATATAACATTGCCCGCTGTTTTAATAAATATTCATTATTCATCCCCCATTCTAGGTTGCGTGTCCATTCCATTTAGTCTATCCTTATATACTTCAAGCAAGAATTTATAATCAATACGGCCATTTTTCTTGGACCAAGAAATTAATTGAGGCCATTATTCATCTCTAACAACAATTCCTTAAGATCTTAACATTTTATCCATTTCTTATTTTATCAACTAAACTTTATATCTAAATTATTACATCTTCAGTAAGTGGAATCTAACCATTCTAAGTCAAATGTTTAAATATTTCAAGAAGATACTTCCTGTTCTTTCCAATAGCATTTATTGTTCGGTCAAACTCTTTAGAGCTTTCCCAAATTCCATTTTCTAATTATAAATAAAAATTTACCAACATATTGGAGTGCAGTTTATTTAACTGGAGGTCTTCTCAAGAAAGTCTTGAATTTATTGGTTGCATTCATCAACCCATCATCTGTTAATCCTTCATATTATTAAGGAGACTGAACACTTTATTTTGTCATCCATCCTTTATCAGTTTAAGCCATTAATGATTTTTATGATGATTTTTTCATTCTTACATTTGCACTCATAGGTCTATACATATAATAGTATAATAATATACCTTTTCTTTTCATTTGGATTTGAAAACTTAGAAAAAGCATCCATCCATTCTGTTAAATCTAATAAACCATCTCTTCTTTTATCAATAAATTCAAATAGATCTTTAATAATAGCAAATGGAGGAATATCTTCTGTAGCTAATCTATACAACATTTCAATCATATCCTTAAATTTATCAAAACTCAAAAATCCAGTATGCTGAGCATCAATCTATCTAAATGCATCTTTAGGTGATAATAAATAATGATAAATATGATCATTAACTCTCTATAAATGAATAGCTGCTCTTTCTAATATTTTATTATCTGCTTATCTAAAATCTAATCTCTTAGCAAAATCTCTCCAATTTACCATACTATTTCTATCAGTATCTAACATAGCTGACAATATATCAATATCTTAAAATGTCAGCCCCATATTAAGACTTCTTATAACTTAACGGAATTCTAAATTTGTTATAAATCCAGTATTATCTGAATCATATTATTTAAATAATTCGCTAATATTTTTATTTGAATTTCTTAAAAATCTTCTAATTTTGTCTAATAGACTAATATTCACTTGATTTCTGTCATCCAAAGGTAATTCACTTAAACCACTATGAAATCATGAATAAATTATTACCCTTAAGTCATAGGTCTAATTTGTTATTATTATTATTGGTTGTCAGGAAGCTCATAGGCTTTAGAACCTTTTCCAAATATTAGTGCAAATGCATGATTACTTAAAGATCCATTTTTTTATACTCTTGTCCATAAAGTTTCTATGTCACCTTCAACAAATCTTTTTGGGAATAAAGCTTATAATGCTTTTGTAAAGCTTTCTTTTGTTATAACATGGCTGTGTTCCATTTAAAAATAATGAATTGCATTTTAAATGCTTGAAAAATAAGTAGAAAGTGCATCTTAGATTTCTTTAATCATTTAATCTTACCAATTATATTGAGCAAATGCATTCAACCAATCAGATTCTACTAAATATCCTTTTTTATGAGAATCAAGATCTGAGAAAATCTCATAAACTAATTTTTCAGTTAAATCAAATCCTGATAGAACATTCTTTTCATCTATCCATTTTTTAAATTTTTAGAATACCAATTTCTTACGATATCCAGAAACAATATCAAAAGATTCTTTGACACTTGGATAATGTCTACTTATAATTAATCCAATTTATTATCTAGCATTCATTTTCCAATCAAAAGATGATCTTGATTCTGATTATTATTTTGCAGACACATTTGTTGTTTATCCAAATACTTATTTATTTTTACCAAAAAAAAATCCTTCTTCTACAAATCTTCTAAAATCCATTAATGTAATTTTTCCTCTTTTATATTAATCCATCAACTTATATAATCTATTTATTTTGGCTTCAGTAATTTCTTTTTCTTCAATCTTCAAAATATCTTTAAGAAATGTTCTTAAATCTGCCTTATTTATTTAACCATCAAAATCTTTATCAAATGTTCTAAAGGCATCTTCTATAGTGATATTCTCTCTTTAACACCAATTTCTTATTTTAAATAGGATTTCTAATTCCCAATCCCAATCATCTTCAGATAAAGATGGCATTTATTAAATAATAGATTTGCCCATAAATTTAATAAAAGTATTTAGATCAATCAAACCAATTCTCTATTTATCCATAAAAGCAAAGAACCCATCTTTTGCAGGTTAACTTAAAGTCATAATTTTATCAATATTATAGAATTCACTGATTGATAAGAATCCATTATGATCAGTGTCTAAAAATGTAAATAGTTCTTCATATGACATTCCTTTTCTATTTAATTTAATTCTTAAATCTTTAAGTATTTAATCAAATTTAGATTCTGGCAATTCTTCAACAGGAAACAAGCTTTTTGTTTAATTCTATCCATCAACTAAAGTTTAAAACATTTTCTTTTATCCCATAGTAACTAAATCAATTGATTTAGATTAAACACAAGTTTTTTCAATTGCTGATAAATTATCTCCAAATTAAGGTTTAATCTTCAAACTTTCAACAATTTATTCAATTTAAGATTAATCTTTTCTGACATTAAAATATGAATATCTTTTAATGAATGTATTCATATCTTCATCACTAACAACACCATTCCCATCTACATCCATTTCTCTACAATATTCCAAACATTCATCATGAGATAATTAGGTAAAGAGATTCTTTTCTAAATATTAAGCATTAGATTCAATATTGCATGAACCATATCCTGATTTTACTTGTTATAAAAATTATATAACAGTGAATTTTTTGTAAGTTAAATACTTACTAATTTTTTATGCAAAATCAACAAGATCTTTAGCAGTATCTTTTTAATCCATTTATTTATTAACATCCATAATCATTTAAATAAAATCATAATAATTAATTAATGAATCTCTATTCTTTGGAAGATAACGAACTAATCTATTGATATCTTAAACATTTAATCCCAATTAACTTTCCATTAAAACAGTCTTAAAATTTGCAGTATCTAAATTACCTTCTTGATGTTCATCAAAATATTCAAAAGAAGATCTCAAAACCTTCATTTTCTATGGATCAACTAAATGATCTCTCATTTTATGTAAGATATCTTTAAACCATGACAAATCATACATTTTATCATCTTCTTCAACAGTATTAAATAAAGCTAATAAATCATTCATACTGATGATTTCTTTTCCATCCAAAATTTCCTTTGCTACTTTAAGTGCTTTGTGTTAATTTAGAGATTCATCTAAATGCATCAGAGCAAATTTTAATTATTAACAATTAACTGGAGGATGATCACGATGCAAATTCATTCTCTATAGCAAATCATCTGTATGAATTTAAAATTTATACACAACATCTTTTATATAATTTACATGAGTTTCTATTCAATTTATAATATCATACTTACTTTTATCAACAATAGCTTTAAGCCAATCAAATTTATCAACAAAACCATCATTATTAACATCTAAAGTCTAAAATAAAGTGATTATTTATATTTCATTAAGAGGTAAATCTATTTTAATTACAGCTCTCTTAAAATCATCAAAATTCATTCTTATTTTTCTTTCACTAGTTTTACCAAATGATTATTAACATAAATCTAAAAATGACTAATTAATATTATTAATTCAACTAATACATCCTCAATATTTAATGCATGATCTCTGATGTAATATTTTAATCTTTCCAAACCATATACTTTATCATTAACTGATCTTTGGAATCCCATTCTAGAGTTCTATTGAGTTGATGGTCTTAATTCTATCTAAATATATAATATTGATCATAATATTATACAGTTTTACTCAAAAGACCCCCTTTTTTAGAATAAGCTTATGAATTCTTAGCTGTTTTTGGTCTCGTATCAGGTAATTCAATCCCAAGAGAATTAGTTAAATAATTTCTAGCACCTTCATCAATTATGAGATTGCTTTCTTCAGGATGCTGACTCTTACTCAATTATTGCAGGTATTACTATGTTAAACACATATCTCCTTTAGATTTTCTTTCTGATAATGGTCTCTTGGTGATTTCCTATAAACAATTATTGATCTAATAATTTACTTTACAATTTTCCATAAGAGAATCTAAAAATTATACAGCAGCACAATGAGATTTTACAAAGAATGTTCCAATACAAGGAATTTCAACTTCAACAACATCTCTCTAGAATCATCAATTATAATACTTACATTGCGAACTATATCAGATAATGATTTAATAACTCTCTCAACAGCCATTTTAGCTGAATCCTTATTTTAAGATGCATACAATGCTATTTCTGCCCAATTAACAATTGCATGCTAAATCTTACCAGATGTCTGCACTTTGTAAGGTCTCAATTATCGACCTATTGCTATGGCAGTTTTTAGATTGAATCCATTAACAAATTCCTTACATTAAATCAATCGACTACCTTTGCAACAAGAAAAACTGGTTATCGTGGCTATTTATCTCTTTCTATTGGATTTGTAACTCCATCTAAAACCACATCTGGAGCACTAAAAGAAAATGTTCCAAATTTGTTAACAGCAACTCCTCTTCCCATTCTCAATTATCTTGAAACATGAAGGCCTTCACAATACAAAATTTATAATTACCGAATGCATTCCAAGCAGCAGAGACAGTTTCCTCATCCAAAGCTGATATCAATGAGCCATTGCTAATATATAACTCTAATTGCTTACTCCATTTATCCATTTCGAGTGGCTATTTTAGAGATAATTGACTATGCATTCACTGTTGCCTTACTTTGATAGCTATCAATGCTATTCATTTAATTAATTTATTTATAATGTTATCTTAGATATTAATTTATATCTAAACTTAACAATTCTCAATTTTCATGTAAGCACTTTTTTATTTTTCAATTCCTGGAGCATAATTGAAATAAATAAAATCAATAGTGGAATTAAAATATACTATACATTGAAAAGAATTCATAAAACCACCTCTTTATGATGAAAATTTCAATGTTAATAAATTCATAGTCATAAAATTATTATGGGCTAATTTTAATAGTAATACTAAAGTATAACGACATCATAGGCAAACACAGGTTTTTAATGAAACTCCTTAAGGCAAATGCAGAGAAATTTTTGCAAGTCAAAAACAAAAATTATTTTAAATCCATACAACATTAAAGGAAATGTGTTTTTTTGACTCATAAGGTACATTATTCTTTAATCCAATTATTTTGAGATATTATAAATTTAAAATAAATGAAAATAATTATTTATATTGAATGCTTTATTATTGTCATTGCCTAAGAATATAAAACAGTTTATACTGCATTTGAAGGGTCTAATTGGAATGATGAGGGTAAATGAGTTCGTAAAATTAGGTTGGTTTACTTTTAATTTATACGGTGGAAAATTTAGCTATTGTCAAAGTGAACAATTGTTTGGTGGATATCATGTGTTTGGAAAAGATTCCTTAATTTCTTCATAATTTAATCTTCCCCCTCATTATTCTGTAAAACTTTAAGTAAGATTCTGGAAGTATTGCAATAATTAATATTCAGAATTGATAGTTGGGATGGAGAAACCTTCTGGTTAATAGCAGATTAGAATGTTTATTAGAGAAATTTTGGGTATTATGATGGAGAGGATTATTGTGGATATAAAGGAGTTAATGATCTTGCAGTTATGATTGAAATTATCATTCCACACTACTCTTAATTGCTTACTGTAATAATGACTTCAAATCTAAATGAATTTCCAGATAATGTATTTATTGTATTATTCTAGGAATCATGGGGAATAAGCAACTTTACATTAGGAATATTACAATGTCCTTAAGGCTGTTTAAGTTGCTAAAATTCAACAACTGAATGCATAATTTGGAGTAGTTTAGCTTCATATTGGCAAACTTCAATGAACGAGGATGGATGGCTAATTAATGGCAACTAACTCTTATTAACTAGTAATTGCGGAGGTATTGAGATTGCAGGAGGAACTTCTGTATTACTCATAGGGGACACAATAGAGAACAGCATAAAAGATTTATCTCCTCACTTTAAAATAAAGTTTGTATTTAAATTGTGGGCTCTGGGTGAATGGGTAAACGAAAAATTTGATCTAAAAATTAATAATGAAATTTGGTATTCTGTACCAATCTAAAACAGTAATCTCCTCTCTTTTACTTGTGATATCAAACAAAGAGTTGGAATAATAAATATTTTAACATCTAATCTCCATACTTCTAATGAAATAAATATGGTTTTGTAAACAGAAACCTCATAGAAAGCTGCTTTTTGGGGGATTTAATCTTTAGACATATTTATAGCCGAATGCTCAATTGGTTGTCAAGAGTGCTACGGAATAAAAGCAAATGAGTGTAGTGTTTGTATGAAAAAATGGGGTTTTTAGAATCTTCAATGTATTCCAGGTATTTATTTTAATAATAAATTAGCTCCTCCTCTAGAGTGTTGTAATGTTAGAATTTTTCAAATTAAAGATTTAAATGTAAGTTTTTAAAATTCATTTCAATTAAAAATAGATGATGTGAGTTAAAATATTATAGAAGATGAAAATAATAAATTAATTTTGGATTTACATACTTCGACCATTACTTTTTAAATTTTGGTTTAATGTTAAGAAAACAACAAATTTAACAGTTTTTTCAGGAATTGTAATTAATGTTAGGCTGAAAAATATTCATTTTTGAATGTTTGCTCTAATGAAAATAATGTCATAATATATGATGCAACATTTATGTAGATTGTAGAATCTGAAAAAGAGTTAATAATTAGGGTTTCACAAACAAGATTAGAAATCGTTCAAGTATCATTAGTTGATGAAGTAGAGACAGAAATTTTAATATTGAAAGTTGATATCTTAAAAGCTTGAAAAATGTGTGATTCGTATTTTAAATAAAAAATATTGGATTGATTTTATTTTGAAAATTTATAGTCTTTATGATCATTACTATAATCAATCTTAAGTAAATATTTTTTATATATTAGACATTATATATCTATCAAATTATCTCATTTTATAGCATGTCTTTAGAGAGAATTTATTAAGCCTTGTCTAAATTTAGGCTTTAGTAAGTTATAAATATCCATAAAATTAGATTTCTAACCTTAACATTAATATTGAGTTATAGTTTTTAAAAATGATGATCATATGCAATTTCATAAAAAACATAGTAATTCTAATAACTTAAATTCAAACTTTCTCAAAAGCTACTTCAATTTGAAGGAAAATGGAAATAATAATTATTTTCTCATTTGTCAATGGCAAAGAGTCTATTTTTTATTTGACAGAATAAAGGAAAATTATACAACAACAAAGGTATCATGGCTTCAATAGGAAAAGATAAAATTAAGAAATAGATATTTTATAAAATTAAATTGGCAAGAAAATTTACTTATTCTAAATTTGAGTAATGTCTATTTTATTTATTAAATGATAATTATTCATATTTGATGAAATACTTATAAATAGATGCTATTTATCAAATTTAAAATGAGGAAAGGTTTAAATCCAATCATAAATTATGTATTTCTATATATTAACTAATCTGTATTTATAGATATTAGGTTGTAGGATTGGAAGTTAGTTTCCAAATGAATTAATAGAAAAATTAGATCAAATCGCCCTATTCATTCTATAGGGTAATATATTTCTATTAAGGACTTGGTTGAGATGTCTTTTAAAGAATATTAGAATTAGATTAAATTATATTAAATTAAATTAAAGAAGAGTCTATTATTAAATTCTAGTGTTTATGAGTGAATATACAAAATTAAAAGTTAATAACTTGATATGCATACCTACTGATTACTCTATAATTTACATTTAATAGATCTAAAAATTTAAAGAGTACCTCAATAATGAAAGTTTTAAGGGTAAAAAGAGAGATTATGAATTTATTAAAATAACATTCCAATCATCAAAGTATATAGAGAGTTCAAAGTTCACAAAAAACACATGTTAAAATGCCTTGTTAATTTAAAAAATTAAATAATATCATGACTATGAACTTAAAATTAGATTGAAACCTTATCTAAATAAAGATATTAAAGAAATGAATACAATTTGATTATATCTAATGTCTTCTTATCAAGCATTTCTTGTAATGTAACAATGTAAAACAATAAAAGTTTTGATTCATATCCCTCAGACAATTTCATTAAGGCGCCATCTCAAGCGTATTGATCTAAAATGCCTTCATAAACTAATTAGTTATTATAGTTTTAATCCTCTATGCTGATTTGTAATTTCTCTTATGCGTTAAACCAATATAATTAAATTTATCTTACCATTAAATAACTTTCTTATGCCAATTATTGATAAATATCAGAAGTAAAATTAAATTATCTGAAAGTAAAGGATATGGATATTTAATTAGTTTGAGAGTTCAGAACCAATTGAAATGCATCAATTCTATTAATAATTATTTAATTAATACAAAAAGCATGGCTGTTTACAATAGTAGCTTAATTATTTGTCTTGGAATCACTAAATTTCAAGGAAAAAGAATTAAATATTTAAATTGATATTTATTTATTGATATGTAGAGGGACACAAATATGTAAGCCTTTAATGCTAGATATTATGGTATATTTCTGAAACTTTTGTGATTCTCAAATTAATTGTTGAAATAATAAATTTTAACATAGAACATTACATTTCACCTTAAAGTCTTACTTTCACTCATTTTAAGAACATCTACTATTAAAATTAAATCATATTTTTGATTACTTATAGTTGTGTTGATTTGGACTCATCTTAATCCTGACCCTTGTTAAATCGCAAACCTAAGAGATATTAGTATTCTATAGGAAATTTTATATATGCCTTCTATTTATTAAGGAAACTTATGATTTTAATTAATTTTCTTCATTAATTTTACATATAAGTCATAAGTTGGCTGCTTTATCTATTTAGAGCATTAATATCCTAGTATCCACAAAATTAATTATTACCATAGTAGGAATTAATAAATGCAAATATGTTTGTAAAATTAAATTATACTCAATTCACAACAACATCACCTTGACAATAGGAGTATAATTTTATCTAGAATTCTTTATTCTTTAAATATATTCTTATTATTATTTTAATTCTAATAGTCCAAATACTTTGGAATCAAACATATATATGAAAATATCAAAAACGATATCCATTACATCATTACTCTTTATAAATCAGTTAAAATCAAGATAAAATCAGCAAAAAAATACAAAAAATATATTTGTTGAATAAATTTAGTTTCAAAGTAATTAATGATATTTTTTTATCTAACTTTATTAGAAATTTGTAAAACTTTAATAAAATCTTATTTTAATGATTTGTTTTTCTTAAAGCATAATACACAATAAATCATTTCTTAAGTAATTATTCTTTAAAATACTAGTTATTTTATATTGTAACATAATTCCTCAAACTCTTTAAATTTAGAAATATTCACGCAAAAATTTATTTTTCAATTATAAAATTATATGACCAAGCTTTTAATTTTAATAATACCCTATAAATCATTTTTCAATTTATTTCAGAAAATCAATATATTTTATATTAAAATAAAAAAATGAAGAGAGATAAATCTTCTTTTGAAAAACTACCTTCGATTGCTAAATGCAGACTCTCATTATAAAACATAATGTCTCTAGCCGATCTTAATCAAAAATAAGTAAGTGTAAATATGATGTCATTAAAGTCAGTTAGTAACCATAGCTATTAACAACCTCTTACCGAGAGGCCCCTAAGAAATAATATCAAAATTCATTCGTCTGTTTTGGAATTTAAGCAAAACTATAAAAGAATGCTTACAAATTCTAAATATGGCATTAATTATATGCAAAAGAAGGTGTTCTCTAAACTTGATCCTCTATGATTATACATTTTTGTTTGTTATATATTATACAGTAATTATCTATGATCTTAAAGTTTAAGCTGACTTGAACTTGATAAATTCAAAGATGGAAAACTCTTAAAATTTATAAATAATATAGAAAAATCATTTTTTAGTGGTAAAAACCCTTAGAAGTTGAATATATAGTGTTTTAAAACATTTCTTTAAGAATTATTCAATTATTTTTACAAAAATGTTTGAAATTAATTTTGAAAAGTGCTAACATCACTTTATGATGATAATTAGAGGATCTTATTTATAATTGGAATAATAATTTCAATTTTTAATTAGAAAAATAATATTTAATACTATGAATCTATTATATTTTATAAATTTATTAAAAGATAAATTCATAGTTTAATGTATACGATTTTGTTTTTCCCTTATTTCTTATATGTTGTGGTTTTTAGAGAAAAAATAAATATATACATCTCTTATAGAATTTGATTTTTAAATATGAGTACATTCTGGAGCAATCCTAAAATTAAAATATAACAAATATTAATTATATTTATTAAAAATATCTAATAATAATAAATCAAATCTTGCTCTTATCTATTATTTAAGACTAAAGATAAACCAAATTAAAGGTGTTACACCGAGTATGTCAGATAATTAATCGTTATTTTTTAATTATTATACGGAATTAATCCTTTCTTATATTTCACAGCAAATTGAGAGGAGCAATTTTTAAAAATTTATAATTTGACAATTATCTTATGTACATTTATACAACATAAATAGCTTTTAGTCATTTACTATAATTTATGAAGTTCTGCAAAATATGCAATATGTGAAATTAGTTCTAAATTATGAAAATGAATTACTATGACCAATTTAATTTTATTGCAAATCGTAACAAATTTGTTTGCTAAGGTGAATATAAGCCAAAGATATAAAACTTTTGTATTTTTATACAAATATTAAGACAGGTGATTTTAGTTCTATTATTGTGATTATGCTGAATTATTATTTAGTTATTATAGTATACTTGATTGATATTTTAGAAGTCCTTTTAAAACAATGTTTGGCTCATAAGAATAGAATTTTTATTGAATCCAAAAAGAATTATATTTTTATAATATTAAAACCTAGAATTAATTTTCTACTTATAATTTCTGATATTCTATAAATAACTATAGTTATAAAGTATATAAATTATATTATTTGCATTTTTTGAGGAATAAAATAACATTAATGATTTGTATGTAAAAGTAATATTAAAATATTGTAAATTATTGGTTAATTAAATGAAAAAAATCAAAAGCGATCAGTTAAAGGCTGTCCTCCTTTTCTTGTTGTAGTAAGACCAGATTGGACATCTGAGTACTTGTAATTCAGGAATCCTGGAATCCAAATTCTTTTTTATCCTAAGAATTATTCATCTAAGGAAGGATGTAATATTTTTCTAACTTAAGTTTAATTAAATTGATTTTTTTGGCCTTTCAAATCATTTTCAAAATCATCATCTTATTTGTTTCTAGATTAAAGCTTTGGTTCTGTGGTCATTTTGATATGTACTCCACTTTTAATTTATGATTAATCTGATAAAAACTTATCTAGATTAGGGTTTTATTAAAGAAATTCATGATTCTAAACTTATTAAGAAAGCTACATAAGTTACTATTACCTTAAGGAGAAAGATTTTCTTCTTTTAACTTTATAATTCTTTTACATAATATTGTTCTGAGACACAATACTAAATTGTTATGGAAATAAATTACTCTGGTTATTTATGAATTCTACTAGAAAGTCCTGTTTAAATGGAATGAATTTTTTCTCTTTCTGATTCTTAAATTTGTGCATTAATAAGTTTTCTATACTCTATACCTTTAGGTTTGATGGAATCATCTAATTTATTAACTTTTTTAACAGTTTTGTCATATACAATTTCTATATTTTTAATACCTTTCTATGTATTAAAATATTTTTCAAATGTTATACTTATTGAATTCTAAATACTTATTTAAATCATACATAATGTGATGAATATCTAATAGTTTTAATTCCATTTTCAATAAAATTTTGAACAATATTGAATTGATCTTTGGATTTATTTTCTATTTCGAAAAGCACTGCTACAATATTTTCACATTACAAAATTAAAGGTCCTCTAAAATTATTTTCAGCTAAAACTGAAAATCTCTATTTAATAATATATAATTATAAACTTTATCTTAGTTAACGAATGTTATAGTATGTATATCCCAAGCATTAGATTATTTAATTGAGAATTCCATTTATACATCTTTGAATAACCAATAATTTAAAAACTATTTTTTGATAATGCAGGTCATCTCTGTTTAATTACTAAGCATCTATTATTTTGGTTTATAAGTTGGAGATTTAACTACAAATTTTCCAATAGATTAATATTCCATAGCATCTCTTCGATGATGAATTCCTACATTAGCTTTAGGCATCCATTCATCAGTTGATTTACTATAAAAATATATATCACCAGTAGTAGAATCTAAAAAGAAATCATCAGATCCATTTTTTAATGCTTAATTTGTATATTTTGGAAAATCTACTAACTTACATCCTTCACCATATCCATTAGTTATATTTATATACTATATAATTAGTTATTATTATTTTATACATTTAAAATGTTTGTGGCACATAAATATGCCAGAGCTTAAGCACCAAAAGAAGTCATAAATAATAGTTTTTTTGTTTTTAAACACATTCGAATAAGTGTGATTATCTTATGTAATGACATTCATTTACACTTCTCATTCTATGATGCCATGGACGAACATTAGGTGATGCAGCTATGAAAATCATATCGAGAGCATCAAATTTCAATCCATAATCTGGTCTAACAAGAGATGTTTCAGGTTCAAATAGATATTCTTATACTGAATGTCTATCAACAATAACAAACTCGAATTCAACATCAGCAACTTCTTTTAATTATTATGTAATCTAATAAAATATTTTTGTACATCCCATATTAACTACTTGAATTATTCAATTAATTTAAAGTTATTCCGAGAAGCAAGATAACCATTAACAATAAGAAATTTCATTTATTTTTGTTATCAATAAATTTGATTTCATATTATACAGTCAGAGAATAAAATATCCTCATTAAATTTATTAAAGTCTCAATTAAATATAAATAGCTTTGTGAGTGAGATAACTCATAAATAAAAATCATATCATATCTTAGATTTATCAATCTTTGAATATTAATAAAATATAATTTATAATTTAATCTAATGAATTAGTAATAAAATATGTAATGAAAATGCCCAAGGGTTTTATCAACTTTTTTATTCTAATAAGTTAATTTAATATTTATTTTTTTATTACTACTCTTGCAAACTTTATTTAATAAATTTTATTATAATTTAAATATTTGACATTGATTGTTTATTAGAAATTACTAATTAATAGGTTAAAGTTGGTTAGAAATTGATTCAAGTTGTTCTAACATACTTTCTGTGAGATTTTTAAGATTAATAACAATGGTTCTTGGTTGAATTAATTGGATTCAGATAAAAAAAGAGATAAATTGACACTTTGATTACAATTTATAATACTTTATGTATAGATTAATAAATATGTTAAAATAAGGTTGCAAAGCGAAATATGAGGAATTACTATACTTCTGACTTAAAATTTAAGGAGGTAGTATCATTATGTAAAAAAAAATGATGATTTTCATCCTTTTGTGACAATAAATGTTGGCAATACTTTAATAAATAGAATTAATTAAAGAAACATAAAGAAAATATATTTCCATTCCATTAAATAAAAGTAATGTAACTCAATCTAAATCAAACTTTTATAATTGTTATTTTTTCTATCAAATCAAAGAAAATGGGGATGAAAATTCAAGAAGGAAAAAAAGATCTTTTGAACATAATTTACAAATACAAAGGTCTATTTAAATTTATTGGAATAAAGACTTAATAATAATTTACTGAATCAAACTCTTAAACACTATCATCTTATGAAAAATATTATAATATATAGAAAAACTACATTATATATATATGATTATAAAAATGTCAGGATAAATATAGTTAAAGATAATGAATTGTGCAATTATAAGATATATATTTTATTAATTCATTCTACCATTACTTAATCTTCTGTTTGATATTAGATTGGCAAATTAATTTCTAATTCCTGTTTACATATTGGACAGTGTTTTTCTTTTCCTAACCATAGCTTTATGCATTTTGAGTGATATATATGTTAACAAGGAAGAGCTCTGCATTTGTCAGTACTCTCGAATTCAATTTAACATATAGAACATCTTGTAATTAATATTATGTCATTTACAATTATTCATCTGTTTTACATTAATCAAAGCTTAATTTTGGAATAGTTTTTATTTATTCTTTACTCAAACCTCTATTTACATATCCAATTGTATCTTCAAGTTGGAGAAGTTATTCATATGTCAGATTGTCAACATCAACAAAAACTGGAATGTCTTCATTACTATGACGAATTTAATTTAGAAAGTGTCTCAAATCATTTAAATTAGTCATATGTTGTTAAAATCCATCTTAAGAATCTCATATATTAAATCATATATTATACATGCTTCTTCTTCCTCTTATAGATTGAGTTAGTTTTCTAATTGAGTGATGTGTTCAATTAAAATTTATCTCTCTTCCATTAATTTGTGAGATTATATTTATAACTCTTTACAACAATTTTCTCTTTGTTTAAGTAATTGAAGTAAAAGTTAAATTTTAGTTTCTTTCTCATCAATAATCTACTCTTATCCATAAGAACTTTTACCTTCTTAGACTTCTTAACTAATTCCTCTAACAGTTTACATTGTCTCAAAAGATCTTCAATTATAGGTGAATTGACAGGGTGATGTTGAGGTTTTCGCTTTTAAGAGACTGTAGATCTGGTCATCTTTATTTCTGGGGATTAAGATTATTTGGAAACAAATGGATGCTTTTCATTTCTTAATAATTTTAATGCTAACTCTTTTCTTAATTCAGGAGAATGACTTTTTCTTTACATGTTCATTTTTAAGATTAATATTTTATATAAAATTATTGTAAATTATTTATTTTAATAACTCTTGTAGTAATTCATTGATATCAAATATAATTTCCTTTCTATTATATTTAAAAATAATCAAACTTAATAATAATAATCAACATCTTATAATTTACATTCAATATACTTTACTATTATAGGAATAATTGTAGAGTATAATGAATTTGGAAATAAGAATACACTATGTAAAATTAACATATAATTAAAATATCATTATTACTCCAAAAAGAATATTAAATTATAATGTAGTTTTGATTAACCTATAAAATGAACTAATTGAATGGTTTCTTAAATAATTTCAATTCAATAAATAGTATTTAATTTAACTTAAAATTTAGTAACTAAAATGGTGTTAAAATTAATAAGTATTAAAAACTAAATAAAATCATACTCAGAAACAGTTAATTAAAATAAATAAATTGATGAGTTAAAGCTATACTTTTTCTGATTTTGTCAAATTTAATAAAGGAAATGGTATTGGAATTGGTAAAATCGAGAATTTCAATAAAGAAGAAGATTGGTTTGAATATTTTGAATACATATTGGGAGAAGAATTGCCAACAGGTTGGTTTATTTCTTGTATTTATTATTTATATCTATTACTTAACTTCACATTCAAAATAAAATCAATATAATTGTGTTATTCTAATTTATTAATTTTTAATAGGTAAATCACCACATCATGGATAGTATGAAGTGTTTAAGACAGAATAATTAAAAAAAAGGAAAATGACTGATATTATAGAAAAAGTATAATTAACAAAGCTACATGAATATGTCTAAATGAAATAAAAAAAAGGATATGTGATGAGACAATAGTATGTTTTAAGAGAATTAATACCTGGACTGAAATCCTGTTTTTGTGGTCAATACGTGAATCCTGATTAATTTCTTGCATTTTGTAGTTAATGTGAAAAAGCTTTTCATGCTGAATGTTTAATAAAGAAATTAGATTATGGAATAGTTAATTGTGATTCATGTAGGGAATAAATAAGTGATAAAGTCATTCCTGAAAATATAAGAAAAAATATACAGTCTAGAAATACAAATCGAAGTGATCACAAATAGTTTACAAATAAGATAAATGAATAATAATATAATATATAAGTTGAAGAGGATGGAGAAGAAGAAATATAATTGAATGAAGGAAGAATAGATTTAGATAAAATGGTAAAGAAAATCAAAACTAAGGAAGAATATATTCCAAATCAAGTAAATATTATAAACTAAAGTACTACACCTAATGATAATTCTAAAATACAATCAATTTATAAAGATGCTCCAACTGCTAAACTTAATACAAATGAATTATTAAAATAAACTGCTCAACCTTATAAAAATATTTCATTTGCCAGTATTGAAAAAATGAAGGCTTGGGTTGAGAAATATAGATAAATGGAATAAAAATTATCGAATTTTGAAAAAAAAAGATAAGAAGTAAGAGAGAAAATTTTTTCAGTCATTTTCTATGGTGTTCAGGAATTAAAAGATATGTGGCAAAAAGATAAAAATTCTATTAATTAATAAGAAAAAGAAATTATTTCTTTGTCAGAATCAATGTTATTTTAATACATAAAAAATTTGGCTTTAGATATTGAAGTATTTGCTCATATAAAATTGAATATATAACACAAAGGAAGACTAGAATCTCATTATGTAGATAGATGCAAATTAATTTATTTACATATGAAAGATGATAAAAATCTAGAATTAAGAAGAAAGGTTATCTCTAAAGAATTCAAAATTTAAGATCTTTGTACTAGAGATGAAAGAGAGTTGTATAATCCTGAAAAAAAGAAACAAACTCAAGATTTAGCTATGAGAGTTATTGAGCTTAATTACAAGGATAAAGAAGCTGAAGAATAGATCGCTAAGGATATGGAGGAAGTTTCTTTTACGAAACAACATGTAAATTGATTTTATTTAATTTAGTAATCGATCAATGAAGAAGTATAAATTTCAGAAATAATGAAAAATGTGTATTCTTCAAAAAACTAAAATAAAGAGAAATTGATGGAATATTCTGTTGAGAAATCCTTATCAAGATTTAAGAGAAGAATTGAGGATGAATTAACTGATATCGAAAGACTATAAATTTTAGCAAGCTTAGAATAATATCAACCTACTAGATGAAAATATTTATATTTGTATTTTAACAAAATTTCTGTTGAATTCTAAACATTCTTACTTAATAATTCAATTTTATTATCTTTTTCAAAGATTTTTGTTTTTAATCTTTTTTTCAAAAGTATAAAAAGTAAAATTGAATTCTTAAATCATATGAACTTAAACCATTTTGAATCAAAGAAATTGTAAAATATAATGGAAATATATTTTTTAATATATTATTTTAATTTCATTAATAAAAAGTTTACAAAAATCTTAAATACTTCAAAAAACTATTTTAGAATGTTATAATAATTATTATATTATCAACTTTCTTCACTAAATAAATAAATTGTAGAAATTATGTTTATCAGAATTTAATTATTTTTAATATGCTTTAACCTAAATAAATTATCTAGGAATCATAAAATATTTAAACTATAACAGAAGCTATGCAAAAGTTTGATGTTAAATTCCCTGTTCCAGAAAGTCAAAATCAAACAGGATCAATTTTGGCTATTGATTGTGAAATGGTCCAATGTGAAAATGAGATTGGAGCTAGAATATAAATGCTTGCTAGAATTACTGTTGTTAATTATAATGGTTATGTTGTTTTGGATCAATATTACAAACCAAGATTTAAGGTGATAAATTATATTACACGAATATCTGGGATTACTCCAAAAATAATTAAAGATAAACCAGTTTATAATTATTTTGAGAAATAAAAGCTTTAACTTTTATTTAAAGGTAGAAAAAACAATTATTTATAGATAAAACAATAATTGGACATACTCTTAAAAGTGATTTTGATGCTATGGAATTTAATTTAGAGGATTACCAAACCAGAGATCTAATGAAAGTAGACTTTTTGAAATTAGTGGAAGGATCAAGTAATATTATTAATAATATGAGGGTTTAAAAAAGATGTGTTTGAAGTATTTAGGTTAAAATATTTAATAAGGACAGCATAGTTCTGAAATTGATGCAAGAGCTGCTTTATTTATATTCAGAAAGTTTAGAAATGAAATCAATTTATATTATAAATAATTAGATTGGGAGAAAGATAAATATAATATATAGAATTCAAAAAATTATGAAAAAAATACAAAAATTTAACAAAAAAGATCATAAATATAAAGTAAGAAGCCTGGAGATAAAATGTAATAATGTGAAGTAACTTTAATAAGAAATGATAAAAAATAGCAAGTTTAAATTTAAAAGAAATATATTTCAAAAAAGAAAAGTAAATGATGTTAACATTAAATGCTTAATATTAATTTAAAAAATATGTATAACATTAAAATTTCTCCCAAAGTGAAATCAGATGACAGATCTATGATGAATTAAATATTGAAAGAAGAAGCATTCTTCTTGAACCAGAAGCAAGGCGATATTCATTCTTTTGTTTTAGATGATGATTAAGATTAGCTTCTTAACAAATTATATAATATTCATAAAATGACTAATATAGATAAAGAGAATTACACTAAACATATTAGCTATTGTGTAAGAAATTTAGGATAAAAATCAATTGATAAATTGCCTACTATTATGGAAAAATATGTAAAATAATTGTAATATTTAATTTAGAAAACTGAAGATGAAAGAATTTAAATTATGTTTATAGAATAACTCAATTTGATATATGAAGCATCTTAATAAGCTTAGTAACCTGTCATACAAATTTTAAGCTATTTCTTATTGAATAGCATTTTGAAAATCAAAGAACTTGCAGGTTCATAATTAACAAAGATAGCACTTCATTTATAAGGTGATGAAAAAGGAAATTAATTATTACCTATCATAATTAAGATGGCACATGATGATCTCAATCAGGATAATAGAATAGTGGCTTTATAATTAATGGGGAAGCTTTCATCTATGTTTGGAATATAATTAAGTGAATCTTTTATAGCTTTTGAGGTAATGTCTCTTGGAGAGGATTCAAAATAAGATGTAAGAAGAGAGGCAGTAATTTAATTGCCTTTGGTTGCAAAAATAGTTGGAAAAGATTTTTTTAATAAAAAATTATTCCCATTTTACTTGAAAAGATGTAAAGAACCAAATACAAAAATAAAAACTGTTTGTGTTGAGCATTTTTTATAAATTGTAGATTTATCATCATAAAATTAAAAAATTGTTGATCTTACACCTCAGTTATTATTATTCTAAAGGTAATGAGATAATTATATTTTAAGTGATTCTAATAAATATGTTAAAGGAGTAGCATATAGATGTTTAGCTCGATTTATTGCTGCAATAGAAAAAGATAAAATTGAACCAAAACTAATTGAAAATTATTTAAAAATGGCTGATTCAGATATAAGAGACTTACTTCCTGAATAATAAGTAATGTTTGCATGTGCTTATGGTTTTCCTGCAGTATTATAGATAGTTGGAGTTGCAAGATGGTAATAATTGCATAAATTATTTAATCATTTATGGAAATAAAAAAATGAAAGAATCTGTAAAACTTTGGCAGCCAGTCTACATGAAGTTGCTAAGATAATTGGAGCAGAGAGAGCTGAAATAGATTTATTTCCTATTTTAGAAAATATATTTGTAAAAGAACCAAATGATAATGTTTTAATGGGTTGTGTTAAAAATTTATCTTAATTTTTGAAAATATTTTCAGATGAAAAGAAAGAAGCATTTTTAGAAATATTTTTTTTTATTTAGAAAGATTAAAAAAAATGGAGAATTAGAGAATCAATTGCCAATTAATTAGATGAGATGGCTCTAATTTTTCCAGCAGATATTATATTTAAAATGATTATGCCTATTGCTTTTAAGTTATGTACTGATAATGTGGCATAAGTTAGAAAAATAGCATCTTCTAAAATATATTCATTTTTTGAAGGAATAAAAAATTCCCCTTTGTCTGAATAATATAGGATCTGCATCATTGAAAGTATGATTGGCTATTAAAAGTCTTCAGTGTTTTATCAAAGATAATCGTATATTTTATTAATGTATATATAGATTTATATAAATGTGTTCAAAAATAATGAATTTAGAGGATGACATCTTTGAAAAGTATCTTTTAAAACCTTTCGTGGAATTAGCTTCAGACAAAGTTTAGAGTATAAAATATATGTTATATATGGCAATAGATAATCATTTAAAAAATAAAGGTAATTTATTAATTTAAAAATAAAAGGAAGATAATCAAAAAATTAATAATTACATGATGTAATTAATTCACTATCAAATGACAAGGCAATTAAATCTCTTGTTAAATATCAACCAACTTTGGAAGTTTAGGAGTCAGAATCATAATAATAAGAAAATCTAACTACTAATCAAGAATCTAATTCCAAATAGGAGGCTTATTTAGAAGAAATTGATGACGATGAGATACCACAAAGATAAGTAAAAGAAGAACCAAAAATATTAAAATAATTGAGAGAAGAAAAATAAGAATTGATGAATAGATAAGAAGATATTTAAAAGGAATAATTATAATAGGAAACAGATGTTAAAATAGTTGAATAAGTTGGTTAATTCTCTTTGAATGAAAATGAGGAAATAAATTTACAAGATGATCAAATTGGTGATTGTAATAAAGAGACTTAATAGGATTTTATAATTAATAATAATGAGTCTCAAGAATTATAATAGTTTGAATAATTATAAGGTTAAGGTGAATAATAATAAAAGCAGAATGATGAAATACCTATTAATGAAGAATATTAATAAGGATCATAATGTGATTAAAAAGAGTTAAATACTGAAGAAGATACTTAATAACTATGAGAATTTTCTGTGACAATAATTATTTATAGATATATAAGATAGTCAGTTTACTTATGTATGAAGTTTAAATAATTATCTATTGAATCTGCTTTATCTTTAAGTACTTTCAATATATTCTCTGCCAATCAACCCAGCTTCATTAATTGTTTCAATTTATGGATTGAATTTAACACTCTTTTTCTTGATGGTGGAATTTCCTTGATAAACAAGAGTTCCTGTATTCTTTAATGGTGTTTTAGAGAGATATTTTTTTTCTTATTACTATATATCTTGATAGTTTCTAATAGGAGAATTTTGATGTGACAAAAATTAGAACTCATTCACTTCAGTTTGAGTTGATTTTCGAAGATGAGAAAATCTTCCAATTTTAGGGAGTTTAACATAATCTCTATCTGATGAAATTTATATGATTTCTGAAAGCTTTTGAGACAATTCTTCATGCTTCTCCTATTTTTATTATTAAATTGTAGGCAAAGAATTATTATTGATGATGCTATTTATGTCATTTAGGAAAAGTGAGGGTCTTAGAGATCTGCTTTTATTACTTATAAGTCTTTATTTATCATTAATATGGGTTTATGCTAATTTTTACAACAGTAGATGTTATTATTCCGTGATTATGAACATATTAATGTTAAAAAATAAAAAATGATAAGTGTTGTGTTGAATATTTAAAATATTTTTTACAATAATACAATTGCAATAAATTGAATGGCTTGTTAATAAATCAATATTAATTTAAATAATATTATCTATATGATTTTTTTTATTAGTTATCAAAACTTATCTAAAAATTAACTATTTTCAAAATAGTAGAGCAAACATGTAATTAAAGCAGACTAAATAAATTCTAAATTTACAATTTTTTATATTATAGTTTTTAACTTTAGATTTAAATTTGATGTCTGTTAAATTTTGAATGTTTACATCCAATGAAGAAATTGGAATAGGAACATAATATTGAAATTATTGAAGTTAAAGAAACTTGAATTATTGCAAATATATATAAGTGCTTGAATATAATTTATGAAAAATTCAAATCTTTTTAATAATTAATGGCATTTGTTAAGCTTGTTAAAGGAACACCATACTTCAAAAGATTCTAAACAAAATTCAGAAGACGAAGAGAAGGAAAGACTGATTATTATGCAAGAAGCAGATTGATTGTATAAGACAAAGATAAATACAATTCCCCAAAATATAGATTTGTTGTTAGACACACAAATACTAAGATCATCTGCTAAGTCATTTATGCTACATTGAAAGGTGATAAGGTTGTGGCTGCTGCTGAATCAACTGAATTAAAGAGATTTGGTTTGACAAGTGGTTTAACAAATTATGCTGCTGCCTATGCCACAGGATTATTATTAGCCAGAAGAACACTTAAGTCATTGAAGATGGATAAATTCTATGAAGGTAATAAAACTATTGATGGTACCTTGTATGATGTTGCTGATAAAGAAAATCCAGAAAGAAGACCATTCTTTGCTGTTCTTGATATTGGTTTGGTTAGATCAACTCTTGGAAATAGAGTATTTGCTGCCTTAAAAGGAGCTGCTGATGGTGGTATTCACATTCCACACAATAACAGAAGATTCCCAGGATTTTCTGTTGATAATGAAAAGAAAGAGAAATATGATGCTAATGTTCACAAGGATAGAATCTTTGGTGTTCATGTTGATAAATATATGGCTCTTTTATAAAAGGAAAAGAAGACTAATAAAGATGGAAGATCTAAATTTGATGTCTAATTCCATAATTGGGAATAATCTTTGAAAACTGTATATTTTTAATTTAATATAAATAGGCTGGTGTCAAATCAGTTTAAGAATTATTCAAGAAGATTCATGATGAAATCAGAAAGAATAGTGATAGAGTAAAGAGAGGTAGTTAAATAAAATCCAAAGAGAGATCACACTAAATTCAAAGCAAAGAGATTAAATGCTAAATAAAGAAGAGCTAATGCTTTAAAAAAGATCGATATAGCCACCAAATAAGCTGCTAAATTAAAGAAGAAGGCATGAGTTCATATATATTTGGTACATTATAAAATATCCTTTATCTATTCTATTATTGTCTATATTTTAATAAAATAATTAATTATGATCCAAACTCATAATGAATAATGTGATCACTTCTAAAAAGAAGAACTTAATGCATTATCTGCTATCTATTTATCAGACTATGAATAATTAAAAGATGTGCATCCTTATTCATTTTAAATAATTGTTGCCCCATTTGTACCAGCTGATTAATTTTATCATGAGAATATAGTTTATTGCAAAATTTTTATTGCCTTTCCAGATGATTACCCATTAAAATCATAAAGATTTCATTTTGAAAATTTAAGGGTTGAGTAGAAATTTCACTTAAGATAATTTAACAAGAGCAAAAAAGGTTTGTGAATAAGTAATTGAACATCATGAAAAAGAAGCAGATTGTTAACCAATAGTCTTTGCAGTTGTTGAAGCATTAAGAGTATGTATATTAATTACATTTTAGGATTATGTATATGATCAATCAATATATTTTTAAGAATTATATGATTAATAACATTCAAAGAACTGATGATAACTATATTTATTATACCACCTACTGCCTAAATTTAGTCAACAAACAACTCCTTGTGTCCTTGAAAGTTTTACAGCTTGGAAAAAGAAGTTTGATTAAGAGATTTATGAAATTAAGAAGAGAGAAAAGAATTTTTCTTAATTAGAAGAAATGATGAAAAAGACAAGTGGAAAACAATATTTTGATAGGAAATAAAATAAAGAAGATGATATTGAGATCTAAGAAATTATTAATGAAGATGATGATATTGAAGAATTAGATGATGAAGATTATTAAGGAGAAGATGATGATGATGAAGAAGATTAAGATAGACCTGTAATTATATATTATTTATTTATTTAGTTGTATGAAAGAGAATAACTTGAATGATTTATATTAATTATGCAATTATCTATAAATATTGAATTACTTGATGGTTGGACCAAAGATCATTTCTATAGAACCAGCTATTAAACTATGAAAAATTAAGATTAAATACTTCTGAAAAATTCAGCTATTCCTGGTTACTCTGGGCATATTCCATATACGAAATCAGAAAATATATTTGGCAGACCTTTTTCAGCAATCACAAGAGAAGCATTTAATCATGTTCCTATCAATAATGAAAAGTGGAATACTTCAACAAAGACATAATTTAAGAATCCTAAAACATTGGTTTCTCCTACGTATCGCTAAACTGATAAAGTATTATAAAACTAGAAGTTTCGAAATTCTGGTTTTCTATAAAATAACAGTACTGGAGATTAAAAAGGATGGAAAACACACAAGAGTATTAGAGGGAATAATAAAATTACAGAATATAGATATGCTTATGATTCTAAATATGAAAAAAAATTATGATAATTATTATTTATATTTGATGTCAACTTAGTATAGAGTTCCCTCCAATGACAATTACATTCGTGATTTAGAAAATATC
Source organism: Paramecium biaurelia (assembly GCA_000733385.1). Taxonomy (NCBI): domain Eukaryota; phylum Ciliophora; class Oligohymenophorea; order Peniculida; family Parameciidae; genus Paramecium; species Paramecium biaurelia. The sequence goes on from JPFL01000056.1 coordinate 171,255, forward strand.
TCTCAAAAGTATATTTAAAATACATAATGAAAGAGAACGTCATGGATTATTTAATTAGCCTCCACCACTATTATTGGGTGATTAATATAACGATGCTTTGAAAAGTATTGAATATTTTCTAATTATGAAGGCTAAGGTAAAGAGAAAGGAATTCTAATTAATAAAAAACTCTAAAAAAAGCATGAACCTGGTTTGTTTTCAGAACCTGGTTATACAACATTAAATGACCCATATAAAGATTCATTTAAAGCTAAATAAATTTATGATAAAGAGAGAGAATTGGCTATCAAAAATCCCAATAGTTTCAAACCAAATGACCACTAAAAATCTGTGTATATAATTTAACTTATTAAGTAAACATTCTGAATTTGAACATATGAAGGAATTTAATGATAAAGTCTTTAAAACTAGAAATTCAGCTGGAAATGTACTCACTTAGGCTAGAAATTTTTTGACTAACCCTGCAAAAAAAGGATTAGGAAGGACCACTATAAATAATTTATTTAGTTAGATAGAATACATTCCTGATCCTTATGATAGATAAGAAGAAAAAGAAAGAATGGAAAGAATACAACATAAAAGTAAATAACTACCTGGAACAACAAGATTTGTCACTACTAGCCATGGAAATAGACCTTTTACTGCAGATGGTATCTTATTAGATGGAGCAGGATATACATTATGTATAAAATTTAATAACCATTTAGAAAAAAAGCCACCTCTTTATAAAGGTAATCCATTTAGACCATCAAACTAAAATAAAAAAGGATTTTAAGGAACTTTTGAAGTACTTCAATATTTGGAGGAAGGAGGTCCAAATATTAAAACCAAACAAAATACTTTTGAGAAATTGAGTGCTACCCAAACTTTTGAAAATCCTTGGAGACCAAATTCTAATGGAACATTTGCTAGACCTTGTCCAAGTGTATCATAATAAATAAGAAATAGAAGTGCAGGATCAAATTAAAGATTATGAAATGCTTATGATAAAATTTTCATATCTGAAATTTTAAGTTTCTTTTCTTCTAAAAGATTGATTCTTGTATTCACAATATTAATGTGGGTATAAGAATAAGTATATAAATAATTTGTTTGACTAAACTTACTCTTATTAAAAAGATATTTTTCTAACCCTTTTGTTAATTGATGATCATACTCATATTGGTTGTGTAATTGGTTTATCTAAAGACATCTAAATGGAATTTAAAGAAGAAATATAAATTTCCATTTTAAAAGGATAGCAAAATTAAGATTGTATGAATATTAGTGATATAAATATAAAATTTATAAACTTATTTTCTGTTATAATATAAATTAAATTTGAATAAATAATATTTTAGAACACTTTTTTTAGTAATTTTTTGAGATAGTACAAATCGATGTCACAAATTTGTTCGATTTTTTAATTTAATTTTAATGTCTAAGGAGAATAAATGTTCCCGTTTCAAAAAATCAAAAAAGCAAATTGACACACTTAATGACTTTTACCAAAAACAATAAACATGGGGATAAAATACAATCAAAGAAATAGCCAACGTTACCAATTTACCAAAAGAGAAGATTTATAAATGGTATTGGGATCAAAACAAGAAATTTAAGCAAGAGAATCCATCAGATATACTTGTAGGAGAGATCATTGTTAAATAAGACCATTTGACTTCTACTACCCATGAAATATTTTATTGTAATGGACTCTAAATAAATTAAGAAGTGAATGAAAATTTAAAAAATAAACTAATTAAATTAGCCAGAGATTTGATTTTAATCAAATGAGGATTATTTATTTTTAATTAAGTTAAAATTCATTTTCCATTAGTTTATATTTATCTAAAAAGGAACATTTATTCACATATTTATTTATCTTTATATTCATATATCTCTTGATTTATAATGATGAAATAAAAATTATAAAATTTAATTTTCTTAAAATAATTCTAAAGATAAAGGAGATAATAGGATAAGAAAAAAGAAATAAGAAGTACTCACCATATTCTATTTGTATAGTTTGTTATAATTGTAAAATAAAAGTAAAGTTAAAGATTTATTTTAAATTAAAAATGAAAAATGATAATTTTCTTGTAAATTAATAAGGTAAGAGCAATCTAAGCAATCAGAATTAATCTCCTAGAAAACAATACGCTCCTTAAGATACAATGTCATAGTTTTTATAATTCAATCCTTAATCTTCAAATCTGAAATCGTCATCACCTCATAAACCAAAAGATTAACCAAAAGAAAGTTTCTACTTTGTTTAAGATTATGGTTAAAGACAATAAGAAACATAAGAAAAGTTCAATGAAGTGAAGAATAACTATAATATTACTAAACAGTTAACATCTAGGAATGATAAATAAAGAAAGTAAGTTGATCTATAAAGTAATGTATTTCAGAATACTAAAAATATTGATGCAATAGCTAAATCTCCTGAAAATTAATAATTAATAAATTCATCAGTCTAATGGACAAATGTGCATTATGGTAAAGTACTCACACATGTTAATGAAAAGGCAGAATTCGAAAAAGATTATGCAAAATAAAGAAAGCATTAAGAGTAATAACAACAATATTAAGATGGTTCAACACACAAGAGCCCTTCTAAAATAATAGAGAATGAGATTAATATTTAGTCTAAAAAATAAAATCAACAATTTTCTGATATTTTTGGACAGGAATTGGGAAATAAAGAAAGAAAATGGTTAAGACCATAACGTAGTCTTTCACCTTAAATAAAATGGACAACATTTGATAGTAATAGAGATTATAAAGATTTTGGTGATATGAGTATTAAAGTATAATACTATATTTTACATTATATAGGAGTCTAAACTACGTAATATAAATAATGATAAACAAAAGGATAATCAGAAAGATATCCATAAATTAAATCATTTATTGACTTCACCATTTTTTGACGTAAATATATTATAGTAATTTTGATAGTGTCAAACATCCTATGAAAAGATTAAAGGGTAATACAAATAATAGAATTAATTAAAAAATATGGAGAATGGATCTTTAAAGAAATTTGGATAAGAGAAAAAGATTGAACAAAGTAGTAGCAATAAAAAGTATGAGGGGATTTATTCATGGAAAAACAACTATTAAAAATGAAATTATTTTATTTATTTATTTATTTTTTTAAATGTAATAATTGAAGAATAATTATATTGAATATCTAAGAGATGGAATTTAGATGAATAAAGTAGAAATTGAAGATTTTGGTAGTATGTTTGGAATTACAGCAATTGATAATATACAATCAGGAGAATTTCTAATTAAAGTTTCTCATAATTATGCAATTAGTGCATTCACAGTATTCTAAAATGAATAATGTTTAGATATTATGAAATAGAATCCTCATATCTATCCATCATTGAAATAAATTGGTAACAAAAAAAGTGATTTCCAAACATTAATCCTTTATCTTACAACATAAAGACATGGAAAATTAAAGCCAATATTTGATGTTTCAATGAATCCTATTTGTTTACTTGACTGTGATCAACCAATTCCATTTGATTATTTAAGAGAATTGAAACAAGAATTTGAAGAAGAGTATTAAGTAGCCAAAAATGAAGTAATGGAAATAGGATTAATTGCTGAGGATTATGATTGGGCATATAGATATTGTATGAATAGAAGATTAAGTGTTAATACTGATTATCCTTTTTCATTTTTAGTACCTATGATAGATATGATCAATCATGGTAAGAATAAAGCAATATTTGGTTTGGAATAAGAAAATTATTAATCAGAAGAATTAATTTAAAATAATTATATGAAATTTAAATACATAACTTAAAATAAGTATTGGTTAAGTCAAGAAGATTAAGAATTAATAGAAAGTTTAAAATTAAATGAGAGTGAAAGATGTTCTAAAATATTGAATAAATTATTAGTAAAATTATTTTAAGAGTTACTTAGAACAGGAGTACCAGATATTTGGATTACAAAGTTGATGATACCTGATGATTCAGAAGATGAGGATGAGCCTACTACTGAATAAAGCAATCATTAATCATAATAATTAAATACTAAAGATTCTAAAGTCTAAGCTGCAGTAAATGATGATTATCTTAGAGATTATTATGAATAATCTTTAGATCAAAGTGAACATGATTGGTATACAGATATATAACAATAAACTCTAAAATGTCCAGCATATCTTACAGCAAGAGCAGTAAATGATATCGAAAAAGGCGAATAGGTCTTAAATTTGTATGGATGTTTGGGTAATGAACATTTGCTAATGTATTATGGATTTGCTTTGAGTAAGAATAAGTATGACAGAGTTAAATTTAGAATTTTTATGGATTGCAATACAAAGTATGATTTTCTGACAAACATTGAAAAATTTGTTTAGTTACATTATGTTCCATATAAAGAACTTTTAAAGTAAAACACAAGAGGAATCAGTTTGAATTAATTAACTTCTGAATTTAAAATAAAAAAAAGCTAATTTAATTTAGATTTAGTTAAATTCCTTAAAACATATCTTTAATTATTAGATGGCAATGAGTTAATCAATGAAGAAACTATCATAGTTCTCTATAGAAGAATTATTAATTCATTATACAAAAATATTTCATCTCCAATCATTTCAAGAGAATCTAATTGGGGAGAATAACTTTTTAATTATTAACATTCTAAAATGAGAATATTAAAAGCACATTTAGAAATGATTGACCATTTGACATCAAAACCTGAGAAAATGGATATCAAAGTGTTTATGAGATTAAGAGCATATTTACTGAAATAAAACTGAAATATTATTATTTTTCATATTATCAAACATAATTCTCTTCTAATAGTTCTGGATATTCCTTATCTATTTTTAAGACTAATTCTCCAAATAATCCATTTGCCCATGCAAACCAAGATCTTGTGAAACTAGAAGGATTATCTTTGAAAAAGCTTTCATGCATAAACCATTTATTTCCTGTCGTTGTTACTAACATCCTCAAGCATTCTCTCAATTCTTCTTTATCATTAGTAGTCAATCCTTAAGTTACAATAGCCATTGGCCATATGTAATTAGCACCAATATGAGGACCACCTATACCTTTGGCTGCTGTTCCTACAAAATAATATGGATTGGCTGAGCTTAATGCTTTTTTTCTAGTTGCTAGATATAAGGGATCATCAATTTCTATAAAACCATAAATTGGGAGAGAAAGTAAACTTGGTTGATTTGAATCATCCATAAATACTTATTTACCCATTCCATCAACTTCATAAACAAAGGCACCATCCTTTATTCCATATTTATAAATAGCGTCTTTAATCTCTGAAGATAATGCAATAGCTTCTTATATTAATGGTTCAGCTGCTTTTCTTAAAGACCAAGTTAGTTTGGCTTCACTTAACATCTCAGCTATTTATTTTAAGATAGCTGAAGCCATAGCATTCTCTGGAATATTAAATTAATAGACTGTAGAATCATCAGATGCTCTAAAAAATGTTCTTAATAATCCAGTTCTTTTAACTGGTTCACCTATTCCATTTATGACTGTGTCAGTTGATCTACCATTTCTTTAAAAAGTATAAGGAAATCTATTGGTTTTAAATTGTTCTGTTTGATCTGCCTATTAATCTCTAAATGTTCTCAGAATTCTTTGTACAGCCTTTAAGTATTTGAAATTTATGATTGAAGTGTCATTAGTTTCTTTATAATAACCATAAGATAATCTTAAAACAGCAACTAATGAATCAATTTCGAATTTTCTTTCATGAAGATGCTCAGACATTGCATGTACATTGACACCTAAAAAACATCGAGTTGTATTATCAGAACTCCATTCTGATTATTTCTTTTGATAATTAAATGCATTAGCATATGGATCAATTAAGACTTAATTGATTTAACGAGTTATTGCTCCTTTAACCAAATTTTATAATTTGCTATCTTTATTTACAAACTCCATATAGGTCCATAACTAATTAGTGCTATCTCTTAACCACATAGCTGTGATATCTCCAGTAATTACAAAGGTATCTGGTAAGTTTGGATCATAGTTTGTTACAGTTGTATCAAGAGTGTTTGGAAATGAATTTATAAATGTAAATTTTAGTTTGTTATCCTTCATTTTATCAGAGATCTAATAATTATTCTTATATTTACTCTAGTTATGGTTTTCTCAATTACTTCTGACTCAAATTTCTTTTAGGTAGGTCTCTAATTTGATTATGCCAAAAGATTGGAAATAAGTAAAGAAACAATTATGATGAAATTCATAATATTAATTAAATACGAAGCTTTATTTTTATAGTAATAATATATATATCATATTCAAAAGAACCAAAATAAATGGGATACCTTAATTATTTTAATTTATATAAATTAATGTCTCTGTTCAGCAAATTCACATCTCTATTTCATTCAAAATCAGCTGTTAATATTCATTAAACTGATTAGAACACTTTTTAAGAGATTCTAAACTCGATTATGGGTCCTTATATTCAATTTGATTTAAAATAGATGACAAAATTGATGGCCCAATACTTGACCAAAAATGATAGTAATAGATTGTCAAATACTATTAGGTTTTATTGACATTCTCTTTAATTATATGTAAGACTATAAGCCAATTACAGGAAGCACAGCTTTAATTCAATTACTAGCAGTTATTCATTAGATGTTCCATTGTACAGATATCACTTAAGAGATATCAATAAAACTGAAAGATTGCCGTATAAAAAAAATAGAACAACAAGATTCAGATAATCTAGTCACAGAACCTGACTTGATGACTCGTATGAAGAACGAACAATTTTATACAGAGATGAACGTTAGCGAGGATTTAAGCATTTCATAATTTACTTATGCATATTTTAGTTATCTTTAACGTCTGGCTGCTAATATCGATCTTTATAGAGCAGCCTGTCGTAATTAATATCCTTATTAAAATGATAAAGAATAAGTTGAACCTAAGTTAATGTTCTTATGGCATTATAAAATGCAAAATCTTATTAATACTGCTGCAATTCTTTTGAAATCTGAGATGAACATCTTTGAAATATAGAAATACATTTACTTTGATGTGTGGAGATTCTAAAGCTTCATTTGTTTTGAAGTGGAAAAGATAATAGATAAATATATAACTCTACCTAATTCTGATGCTCTTAGTTTATTTGAAATCTATTCTGAATCAAAAAGACATTATGAATAATTGATGAAATTTAAGGATACAACAAAAAGACTTAAAGGTATTATTATAGATTTTAAATTTAGTTTAAACTCCAGTTTAATGTTAGATAGAAAATAATGAATTCTAAGATTTCCTTAATTTTGTTCCTAGATTAAAAGTTCTTAATTAGATGGCATTCAAAAAATCTTTAAGAGTTCCTAATAAATAAAATCCTTGTATGGGAATTCCTTAAAAACATCCTCAAGTTAGATATATATATTTATTGTAGTTACTTCATTTAAGATCTTCATCAGGGACACATAAAAATGATCAAGAGAGATTGAATAGTGAAGAAAGTATGGAAGAAAAAGATAAAGTCATTGATATTAGTGAAACTAAGAAAAAAATGAAAAAAATTCATATACGTGGTTAGAGTACATTCTAATTTAATTGATTCATATATTTATGTTTCCAATATTATTAAGTCTCTTCACTCTCTCTTGGTGTAGTATCGAAGAAACTAAAGATATAATGTTAGATTGGGATAAATATATGAGAGGCTTTCTACCTGATGATATGATCTCATTCTAAATTGAAAAGGGAGGCGAGGAAATATTTATTGAGACAATCAAAAAAATACCCACTAATATAAGAGGCACCTTCTTTATTCCTATATACACTACAGATACTATTGATTTTAAGGTTATTGATCCTTCTGGTTCAATGATTTATGCAAAAATGATGAAAAAAGAAGCAGTCTTCAGTTTCAATGCCACAGAAAAAGGAGATTATCAATTGATATTTCAAAATAAAAGAGCAAAAGAGTCAAAAGTTGTATAATTTGCTATAGATGTGGCTAAATCTGACAAAGGTATATCTTTCATTGTTATCGTTTTTTTTAGAGGAAATAGAGTAGAATGATATAGATCCTATTGAAAATGGTGTTCAAGGACTCTTATAGAAAATCAGAGATGTTTTCTATAGTACTAAATTGAATGAATTAAAATCTAAAGGAGCTTTGGATGATGTACAAAAGATAAATAAACAATTGATGATTTTGACATTTATAGAAACTGTAGCTATTTGTGGTGTGGCAGCATGGTAAGTATATTACATAAAGAAATTACTAAATGATAGAAGATTAGTGTGATTATGTTAATATATTTATTTTTCGAATTCAATTCAATTAAATGTCAGATCCTAATTCAAAAGCAACAAGATTAAATCTTAATCCCATTATCTCAAACTATTTTAATACCTACAACCTTAAAGTGCCTTCTTGAGGATTCATTCTAGAGATTAGCATTTAGTGTAAATAGTTGGAGATCTTCCATTATTAGTTTTATAGTGTTCTTAATACTCATTAAAAATAATAGAATGCATTTAGAAATTTATTCAAAATATATCATTCTGTATGAAGAGATAGCTATAATTGAATAAAGAACTTCAAAACTATTTAAAACATATATTAAAAGTTTTAAGATTTTTACCTTACAAGAATTTAGTTCATATGGGCATTAGACTTAAGAATATATATTGATTTCATCTATTCCTTCTATTTTAATAATAATTCCATCTTAATCACCTATGCTATTAAATTAAAAGATTTAAGTTACAAGATTGTAGACCTTGATTTGGCAAGACTCTAATTTATGAAAGAAGATGATGTTGAAGTTATGGGGATTAAAGAAGTACAGCTTCTGAAATTATGGAATATGTATTTAGAACCTTAGCTAGATAAATTTTGGTATTACAATAGATTTATAAAAAACTGATATTTTTGAGAAAAATCAAATTCTATAATATTTAAAGCAATGAAAAAAAAAGAAAATCATAATGAGAAGAATTAAAAGAAAGAAAATCTATTTGTTCTATCTTGGAACTAAAAAGAAGAACTGGAAGGTAGATCTAATATTATTAATAAAAAAAGATTCGATTCAAATGGGAAATTGAGTTTTTTCAAGTATTAATTGTTTCTAATATAAGGAATAATTGAAAGAAAGAATTTTAAGATCCAAATAGGATCTCTTAGAGATGTAACACTAATTTCAGTAACAGAATTTAAATAAGAACAAGAATTCTAGAAATAAAAGTGCTTGATGTCTAATTATATATTAAATTAATTATTATAAAAGGGAACAAATTTTCTTATTTTGTATTTTTAAAAACAACATCTCAATATGGATCCCGAAGAAAAACAATTAATTGGTTCAATACTTAGTGGTATGTGAATATAATGATAATATATTAGATGAAAGCGAAGTGTTAATGTATGAAAGGAAATAGACTCGAAAAAAGAGCAAATTATCACTGAACGCCAAAGAGTTTTAACCTATATTGATTCAATCCAATGAATAAATTGAAATCCTTGGAGAAAATCATGGGTATGACACTTTGACTTACAATTCCACAAATACACAACCTTATATGTATATATTCTAATTTTACATATTAGAATTAACGAAAGATAAAAATAGAAGAAACCTTCTATTAAAATTTATCATGATTTGAAGTAACTTTAATTTTCCCCTAAAAAACACTAAACAATGTAACCTATTAGTCCACCTTAAACTTTCTATTTAACATTTAATAGTCATCCTTCTCTATAAGAAGATAATTAAGTTTAGCTATAATTGAGACAAGATGATTATCAATTTAGAAATTGTTTGGTATTTCATTTCTATTAATATTAGGAATAAATATGTGGAAATTAGAATGCTTCAAGAAATCTACAAAAGATTTTTGATAATGGTACACCTTTACAAAGAAGTATGATCTATGAGACCATTGAAAAAAACTTAATTAAGATATCAAAAGATTTATTTGGAAATTATTTGGTTTAAAAAATATTTTTATCAGGTATTATAAATAAATAATCAATTTAGGTGAAAGATAATGGAAATTTAGTTTATTTCATCAATTTTAAGGTTATTATGTTGAATTGTCAAAAAATCAATATGCTTCTAGAGTAATAAACAGAATGATAGAATTTTTAAAAGATGAAGATCATTAATTTTAAATTGAATTTATGGATGAAATAAAATAATAAGTCAGATAATTAATTAATGATAACAATGGTTGCTATGTATTATTAAGTTGTTTGGAGAATTTTGATTATAAACTATGTGAATACATGAAGAAACATATAGAACAATCAGTTTATTCTATGTCTTAACATACATATGGATGTAGAATAATTTAATATATGCTTCAAAAATAATATAGTTAATCATTGTTAGACTTAATTATGGATGTATCATAATAACTTTGTATATGTGAATTTGGTAACTACATAATTTAGTTTATATTGAAGGGTAATTTTAAACAGTAAAAAATGGAACTGTTGAAAATTATTAAGAGTAATTTTTAAACATTATCCTACAACAAATATGGAAGCAATGTTGTAGAAGTCTTTCTTGATGTAATTGAATAAGAAGATATAAAATTTATAACTAATATCATGTTGGCTGCAGATCAGGAAAACAAGTAGATTATATTATAATATTTTAGTTATTAATTTGTAGCCTTTGCAACACATCCTTTTGGAAACTATGTTTTTAAGAAATTCTTATAGTTAGATTAGTAATATATTTTTCCAGTTCTTGGAATAATGAAGAGAAACCCTGAAATACTACATTAAATCAATACTTCTGAATATGGATAGAAGATATTCTCTGTTGTAGAAAGATCTATTCAATTTATATGAATAAAAATGTTTGTGAATTGTATTAAGTTTGTATTATGCAATATATTAAAATAAATGAAATAGTATATTTTCCAGTAATAAATTAGTCATCATTACTTTTAAAAGCATGTAGAAATAAGTAATTTAGGATAATAGTAGGATTGTGATAGGATTTAGTTAGATCAGGTGTGATTAATAATTTAATACAAGTGAATAATGACATTCTAGAGATAAGGGCAGATTTTGCTATACAGGGAAATAAATTATTAAGAAGAGAATTTAAATCTAATTAAAAGACACTTAAGGTTTTTGAATTAAGACTCATTTAAAAAAGGATTCTTTATATTCTAGAAAGGAGTTTGAAAATATTATATTAAAAATCTGTAGATTTTAGATAAAATTTAAAAGAATATATAGTTTGAGACTATCTGCAGATTACTTAATAATCAATAAACTAAGATCAAGAAATAATTTTTTTTTTTGCTTTATCAGCTATTAATAAATGGATTTGAAATTTATTTAGTCAATTTATTTTGCACATTACCCTTAGACATAAAATTTATTTATAAATTATAACTTGCAAAGTAAAATTAAGCAATTATAAGCTTATCAAAGGATTATGCATCAAACATCAATATCTCTAAATGTATTTTAAAAAAGAGACTCTAATTGAAGATGAAGAGTCATCATCTGCAAGCAATAAAATTAATAAATGAATTTGACAGTGATTAATTGTTAAATAAAATAATCAAACTTATACTATCATCCTAAAATACAAGTCTTAAACAATAAAACTACTAACATTAAAACAATAATTTTTATTAACCTACTTGTTTAAACAGTTTAAAGATTACAAAAAATCAAAGATTAGTATTCAATTAGCAAGAATGTTTATATTTATGTCAATTATACAGTCAACACACTTAATAAATTTATCATTTCTTCATTGTTTGACTAGACAAATAGGAAATTTTTTGAAATGTTGATATGAAAAATTTTGTGATTTTTTTAACGCTTTTTCTAAATTAAAAAAACAATATATATATATAAAAAATCTATCGTTTTTCATGGTTTTTCTGGTTTATTTTAGCTGGAATTTATATTTTTAACAAACAAATTGCTTGAATTGTATTGGAGTAATTAAAATCGAATTAGCTTCAGCAGGGAACACCTCTTTTTAGATAACTTTCTCTAATAATTTTAGTTCGAATATTTTTAAATACTTATATTTTACAAAAAAAAGTGCCATGCTTACTATGGTAATTAAAGATTCCCGAATAAATTAACAGTTTTATAATTTTGTTATTTTCCTTAAAAATGGTTGAAAATACGCCTAACTTAAAAAAAGAAGGATGAGATATAACTATGTAAATGATTAGTATTTAATATATTTAGATTTATTTAGATAACCAACTTAAAAAAGGAAAAAATTACAAAAACTTGATCAAAATAAGAAAAATCCATTAAAATAAAAACCAAAAGAAAATTAAATTTTTTTCCATAACACTAAAATTTTTTCATAAACCCTCATCAAAATTTTTTGATTTTTCTTAAATCTTTTCATCGAGTAAGATCAATAATATTTCTCAAATGTGCTTTAGTAAAATTTTGTTATATTAATGCATGATTTAAATAAGTTTTGTATCAAAAAATAAAAAATTAATATTATAAAGTAAATGAAACCTTGCTAACTTCCAGATGACATAATTTAACATTATTCAAACTATCGAAATAAAAAGAGCAAGTTGAAAGTGAGCACAATTTTAGGTTCAAGATTTGAGATAGATGATAAATATGAAATCCTTGATAATAGTATAATTAATTGTGTTATATCACTAGTTGGTTAAGGAGCATATGGTATAGTTGTAGCAGCTAGAGATAATACATTAGATACTGAGGATAATTTAGTTGCAATAAAAAAGATTGAAAAAGCTTTCGAACATAAAATATTTACTAAGAGAACTTTAAGAGAATTACGTCTACTAAGATTATTATAACATGAAAATGTATATATCAATTATATTTAGATTATTGGAATCAACACAATACTCCTTCCAAAATCAAGAGAAGAATTCGAAGATATGTATAAATTAGAATGATTTAGTTACGTTGTTTAAGAATTGATGGAGACAGATTTAGCTTAGATCATTAAGTCAGACTAAAATCTTGCAGATGAACATTGTTAATTTTTCCTATATCAATTACTAAGAGGTCTTAAATACATACATTCTGCAAATGTAGTCCATAGAGACTTAAAACCTCGTAATTTATTAGTTAACAGTAATTGCGATCTAAAGATTTGTGATTTTGGATTAGCAAGAGCCCTCATACCTGATTTAAAAGTAAAAACACTAAATAATATCGACTCTAGGCAAAAGCTGGTGTTTTGACTGATTATGTAGCTACTAGATGGTATAGAGCTCCAGAATTACTATTATCATGGAGAAATTATACATAGAGTGTAGATGTTTGGTCTGTTGGTTGTATTTTTGCAGAATTGTTAAGAAGAAAACCTTTCTTACCTGGAATGGATACAAAGAATTAAATAGAATTGACATTTGAAGTAATAGGTACTCCATCTGAATAAGAATTGAACATGATTCCTAAAGAAAAATATAGAACCATTGCAAAAGGACTTCCTAAAAGACCAGGAAAGGATTTTAATAAATTGTTTCCAAATGCTTCTAATCTTGCCATTGATTTATTGAAAAGCTTACTTACTTTTGATGCAAAGAAAAGAATAACAGTTGAAGATGCTTTAAGACATCCTTATTTATCTGCTTTACATTGTCCAGATGATGAAGTATATGATTAATATTATAATACCAGCCTATTGCAGTCCCTGTATAAAGAATAGATTTCGAATTTGAAGAGTATAATATGACACTTCAATAACTAAAAGGTATTAGATTAAAATTATATAGATTGTATTTATGAGGAAATATTGGTATATCATTTTAAAGACTTCAAAGATGAATATGAAACAAAAAAAAGAAATTCTTCTTCGATCATAAATCATATAATAAAAAATGAAAACTCAAAAATAATAGATCCAGATGCTGATGATGATGACAACGATTCTGATGAAGAACCAATTTGATAAATATAATTAAATATATGGCAAAAAAATCATAACCATAAGTAGATTTATCTTGGGCAGTCCCAAATGCCTTATGCTGGCAAGATCTTGACAACAAAGACCCTATGTTTTCACCTGCTGTCATAATAAGTTCAGATGGAAAAATTATCACTATCAAGTTGGAATCTGGTGGATAGATTTAATGCAAACCAACACAAGTGTTAGAAAGAGCAGATCCAACTATATTAGGAAACAAAGGCTTTGATGATATGGTAAATATGGAAATTCTAAATGATGCAGAATTACTAAATAATTTAATCTATAGATTTGGGAAGGATATAATATTTACTTATGTAGGTCCTACTTTATTAGTCATAAACCCATTTAAATAGATTCACGGTTTAATGAGTGCTGATATTAGAAATTAATATATAGAAGATATCGTTAAAAAGAATCGTCTCATCAAAGATTTACCTCCTCATGTATATGCAATAGCAGCATAAGCATATAGATAATTATTTGAGAATGAAAAGAATTAGGCAATTGTTATATCAGGAGAAAGTGGAGCTGGTAAAACTGAGAATGCAAAATTTTCTATGAATTTATTAACCTCAATTGCATCAGATGGTTCTTCAAAAGATAAAATAGAAGATCAAATTTTAGGATGTAATCCTATATTAGAAGCTTTTGGTAATGCAAAAACTGTGAGGAATAATAATTCTTCAAGATTTGGAAAGTACGTTAAAATTATTGTTGATAATAAGACTCGATAAATTAAAGGGGCAGAAATTATTAATTACTTGATGGAGAAATCAAGAGTAAATCAATAAGGCAAAAATGAAAGAAATTTTCATATTTTTTATTTCTTTTTACAAGGCCTACCACAAGAACTTTTGAATAAATTTGGAGTAACTATGAAAATGGAAGAATTTAATTATCTAAATTCATCTAAAACGTATACTATTCCAAATGTTGATGATGCTGAAATGTTTAAAGAAATATAAGAAAGCTTTTCTATTTTAGGAATGCATTCTGATTTTGAAAATATAGTCTAAGCAGTTCTTGCAGTATTACATTTAGGAAATCTTGAATTTGATAATAGTACTCTAACAGATACTTAACCAGCTTCAGTTAAAGAAAGCTTAGTTGAGCATCTACTTGAATTGTCAAATTAACAATTATCTTAGGCATTGACTCTTAAATCAAGAGTAATTAACAAATAAATCATATTGTCTCCATTGACACTTGATGAATGTCAATTTACAAGAGATTCATTAGCAAAGGATATTTATGATAGATTATTTAATTGGTTAGTTATTCAATTAAATAAAGTCTTAAAACCTAAGGTAGAGTCTAAGACTTGTGTAGGGTTACTTGATATTTATGGGTTTGAAGTTTTCGATAAAAATGGATTTGAATAGATAATGATTAATTATACAAATGAAAAGTTACATTAACTGTATATTCAATATGTTTTCAAGGAGGAAGAGAAAATTTTCATAGAGGAAGGTCTAAAGGATCATTTGGGATAATTAGAATTTTAAGATAATACAAATGTAATTGAATTAATTGATAAATAACCAGGAGGAATATTTAGTATATTGGATGAATCCTGTTCTGTAAAATCAACTGATGACGGATTTTTATAAAAAATACGAACTGTTCATAAATCAAACCAATTAATAAAAACACCTAAAATGCCAAGTGATCCTGCATTTATATTAGTACATACAGCAAAAGATGTATGTTATACTGTTACAGGATTTCGAGAAAAAAACAAAGATGAAATGAGTTCTTAAACTATATAAATGATTAGTCAAACAAAAAATCCACTTTTAAAATAATTGTATACTATGGAAGGAATGAAAGAGAAGATGATATCATAAAAAATAAAAAAAGAAATGATTGAATTGATGACAGAATTACACTAATGTGATGTTCATTTTATAAGATGTATTAAACCAAATGAAAATAAATTGCCTAATTAAGTATTTTCTGAAATGACCCTCAAATAAATCAGATATCTAGGTGTTTTAGATTCATTAAAGGTTAGGAAAGAATCTTACAGCATAAGAAGACCCTATTAATTTTTTTATAAAAAATATGCTGATATGACTAGAAATGAAATATACAGTAAGTTAATAAAAAAGCCTGATATTAATTTTAGACAATTAGTCTTAGATATGTTTAAATAACATATGCCACATATTGATTCAAAATAAGTATTGTTTGGAAAGACAAAGATTTTTATTCGTACATCAGGATTACAAATGATTGAAGACTCTTATAATAAAATTGTGACTCTCAAACATAAAAGGGCAGCAAAATTATAAAGATCATATAAAGTTTATAAGATGAATCAGCATTTAAAAAAGATGATGAAAATTGCTATGACACTTCGTACTTTAGCTTAAAGGATTCGTTTTAAGGTATTAGTCAAAAAAAGAGTAAAAGCTGCGTTGGTCATTTAGGCTTGGTATAAAAAATTACATGAAAGAAGGTTGCAATAAAAATATGAAAAATCTGCTATATATTTGAGGTTATATTTTGAAAGATATAATGTTCTTAGAGATGTAGCAAGAAAAAAATTAGCTATTAGTAAAATACAGAAATTTGGTAGATATGTAGTGCAATCAAAATAAGAAAGGAAAGTTAGAGAAATAAAAAATGTATTTTAAAAAATCATTGATGATGCTTGGTAAATGATTTTGATAAAGAAAGCTGTTATTATATAATCTAGTTTTAGAGGAAATTAAGTTAGAAAATAGAATAAGAAGTAAATTCATCAAATAAAGAATGCAGGAAGAAAAATAAAAATGGAAGGTTCAGTTATAAAAATTTAATCAGCAATTAGAAGATTCATTGCAAGAAGTCAATTTAGAAGAGCTCATGATGCTGCTTATTTAATTTAAGGTTATTTTAGAATGAAATTACTTTCAACAATGTTTCAAAGAATGAGAGCAGCTGCAAGATGTGTTTAAAAGTTTGGTCGAATATATCTATAAAAGTAAATGGCTTATAAAAAGAATTATGAATCTTTTGTATAGCCTTGGGAAAAAAATGTTTAACAATAAAAACATGATGCTTCAAGTTTATGGATTTTAACAAATGAAAATATAGAAAATGAAGAAATTCAACCATTATTAGAGACTTGTCTTATTTAATGGAGACCAAGATTACCAAAAATTGCTTTGTTTTCTGTACCTATTGATATTGATATACTTTCTGATATATATTAGTGTTACAATCCAAATTATTCTTATTCAAGAACATTGCTTAATATTATTATTTAATAATTTAGAAAAGATCATCCAATTTAATCATATTTCATTACTGAAGAGAGTACTTTATGTGTTACTTTGGGTGGAACTGCTATATTTGAATTTGGAAGTGGTTAATTGATATTAAATAAAGATAATTTTGATACTGTTGAAAAAAACATATTCCCTGAATTTATTCGAATAAAGTCTATTAGTTGTAGTGATGATTTCATTTTAGTAACTACTGCAGATGGATCTTTATTATAATATGGTGATTAATATAAATAAATAAAATACAAACCTCATTATGTAAATAAAGAATGTACTATGTCATCCAAAAAGTACATTGTAAGTGACAATAAAGTGTTTTCATTAATTAATTTAAATGTTAATATACCTATTAAATAGAAAGCTAGAATGATTTCATGTGGAAATCAATTTATTGTTACTTTATGTGAAAGTGGGTAATTGTATTCATGGGGAGAAAACTATGAAGGAGAGCTAGGATTAGGTGATAGAAGATATCGACATGAACCTTGTTTAATTAATATTGAAAAAGTATTGTAGGTTTCTTGTGGTTTTAAGCATGTCATTGCTAAAACTAGAAGCAAAATATACACTTGGGGATGGGGTGAGCGAGGTCAACTAGGAAATTGTGAATTAAAAAATGAAGTAAATTAATATTAATTTTAATAGTTTTTACCAAAACCCTTGAATATTACAGCATTATGGGTGTCTGCAGGAAGAACGAGTTCTAGTATTATTACAAATGATCGTATTATCATGTAATGTGGTACTAATTCAAAATTAAATCACTAAGAAAAATTTGAACCCATATCATTAGTAATTCATTTATTAATTATAATTAGAGTTTCGCATTAAATTCAATGATTCCTATAAGAATAATTTCTACATGGTCAAAAACTATTGAAATAACTTATGTGACTTTTGCAAATACAATTTCATTACCAGAAAATTAGTTGCCTAAATCTTTAAAAATTTTAAATCACTTGAATTAGATCTGGTCAGAAAGTAGTGACCCTCATTCTATTGATCCACCCTTCAATTAATCTATAAGCAATTATTTATATGAAGCTTCTATGAGAAAATCAAATTAATTTAATAAACATCAAATTAAAAATCATTTCAAATTATAGAAAGAAATGCTTTACATTGAAGATGACAGAGATTGGGCTATGAGAAAGAAAATTTTAGTAGAAGAGATCATCTCTCATTAAAAAACTGTAACTAAAACAGACAAACTTAAAGCCATTAGATAAAGATTTCTAGATTTAATGACTAAATCTGAGGAATAATGGACAAATGATGATAAAAATTTTATAAACTAAATCTAGAATAACGAGAAAATTTAATCTTTACTAAAGAGTATAGAATAATGATTGTTTATTTCATTCAAAAATTTTATATCAAATGTGAAATGTACAGTTTATTGTATATCTATAATGATAATATTATTTTTAATGTAAAAAGTGCTTATTATCAAAATATTCTTTTATAATTTTGTTAATATATACTTTATCATAATTTGGTCTTGTCTTGTATTTTAACTAACCGTAACTTATATTATGGGTAAACAAAGAAGTAAGAGATATACATCCAAAATTTTATACTATGATCTTTCATCATATTGAAATTTCATTACATTATTTGTAATTTTAAGTTCTTTACAGATTCAAGATAACTTTGATTCTATTTCACGGAGATTTTTGTTTTCATTCTTAAAATAATTTCTAATCAATTCATATTTTAAACAGGGATTAATATAAAATACTATTTTATTGAATTTATACTTAAATTTGATAAACTTATCCTAATAATCTTTTTTTTACTTTAATGTAATTGCTTCTATCAATTCTCAATTATTCAAGCTCCTGTGTCTAGTAGAAGTTTCCATTTGAGATAAAAAATTCAAACTACCAATTTTTATAAAAATAAAATTATGTTGATAGATTGTATACCCCTTGATTGCAAATATAAATATTTGTATTATTATTTTAAAAATAGTCTTACCCTAGGAATATCAAATAAATCAATTTTCCTTTTTCTTCTGAATAAGATATATGATGCATATTAAATTTAACTATTATATCTATAATTAGATATCTACATTAACCTTTCTATTCTAATTTTTCATTTTGTCAATATATTTTTATCAAATATTAACTAATACAAAAAAAGAACTACCAAAAAGGATGTTACACATTTATTCTGCAAAGATTTTCCAAAAAATACTTATACAAAAGGATTTGAAATTTGATTAGGAAATAATTTTAATTCAATATATTAATGTTTAGAATTAACTTTAACACAATTTTTTGCTAATTGCTATTGTATAAATTTGAATGATTTCAATCATCTTCTTTAAAAAGTATTTAAAATATGATAGCCATTTTTTTCAACTTCTTCACAAAATACAATAGAATTTATTTACAAAGTGAACATTTGCTTTTTTATAGAATTATATTTATGGATTTATGTAATAGAGATTATATTTTTAGGTTTTAATTATTTTATTGCAATTTTTTAAATCATTAGTATTATTGATTGAATTCATATTAATTATAATTTATTATGAAACCTGTTAAATGGAAAGATGATGATGAATTTAATTAGAATTTTCTAAATCGTTTAGTTATTAAAGCCAATGATAATAAAGATTAGTCAAAAAGAAGTTCTAATAAGGATTATTTGTAATATTTTCATAATAATTTTTAAAGTAAAGATAATCAAGACCATCAAAAGTTTAAATAAAATATGAAATAAAGTTAGGAGATGTTTTAGAGAAAGTTAGAAAAACACAAGTAATTTAATACAGAATAACATTAAAACCAAAGTTTTTAGAATTAATGTAATTAATAATAGCAGGTTGATTTTCCACCTTATCCATTTAATAATCAATAAAAGTAACAAATAGTTTCCCCTAAATCCAAAACTATAATTTATTCATAAAAGGATTTACCTAAATACAACTAACTCAATTCAATAAAATTCAATGAAGACCCTAAATACAACTAATAAAATATAATAAAATTTCATGTAAAACCTAAATAATTCAATTAACACAATATAATAAGACTTAATGAAGAACCTAAACAAAATTTAATAAAAATTCAAGAAGTTTAAGAAAATATTACAAATATGAATAACCTTTCATTAGACCTCTGTAGTGCATGCTTATTACCAAAATAAGCAGACCATCAATGTGATGAAGAGTATGGACTAATTTCATGTCCATATTGTAGTGATCACATAGTTAGAAACTTTTTGAATGATCATCTTGTTGACTGTATTGAATACATAGAACATCAATTCTAAACTTTAGATAAGGTAGAAGAATGCAGTATATGCATGGTAGAATTAATAAAAGATTTGTAGACTCTTAATTGTTCTCATACATTTCATAAATCTTGCATTGATGATTGGAAGGTGAAGAATAATGATTGTCCTTGTTGTAGAAAACCAATTTGATAAAACTAAATTAATATTTTTTAATATTGGTTGATAATTTTATTAATACATGTATTAGTTATAAGACAAATTCTTATATCTTCAAATTAAAAAATTCTATAATTTTAAGTAATTTTATCTTCTCAAGTATTTAGTATCAGAAACATAAGATTAAATAAAATAATTTAAAATCAAAGAGTGGATAAACAATATAAATAGGAAACTGTTATAATCTTTGTAATGAATTAATAATTATGAGGGTATTTAAAAAGAATCCAAAAATATTTTAAATAATATTTATAAATATTTTAAACTTTTTAGGATTGCTTAAGATTCATTTATACTAATACAATTTCAATAGATTATAATAAATTATTTGAATAAATTGTACTCATTTATATATGAACATAAATTATAAGCATAAAATACTTCAATTAATATAAATATATTTATAATTTATTTTTAATATTATCAAATGTGATTAAGTATATTATAAAAATATTATAAAAATCTTTTTGTAATAAAGTATAAATTTTATTGTAAATTAACTTAAAAAAGGAAGGATGAATAAATACACATTAATGTTTAAATACAAAAAATTAGAGGATGAATATCAAAAACAAAGAATTAATACTATCAGTATTCCTGTATTTTAATTTGGGTCGGCATGTATATTTATAGTAGCTACTTTCAAACTTATATTATTAGTTCTATAAAATGAATTAGGATTAATACCAATATTAATTGGTTGTCAAATATTTTCATTATTGTCATTTGTATTTCTGAGATTCAAAAAACATAAAATAAATATATAGCTTATAATTTTGGCATACTTATTAGTAGCCTATGAGCTAATTATTACAACTGACACTAGTGCTTAAGCCTTATCATTATATTAAAGTAATTTTACAATTTGTGGTGTTATTATAATTCTCATTTCAGAATTCAAAGAATCTTTAGTTATAATTATAACGACATTTTTATTTAAATTAGCCTACACTATATTGATGGAAACATAAAAATCTTATCTTATTTATTGCACAACCCTCATACTTATGTTATATATGTGTTTTTTTTCTTATAAACTAAATGTTTTGAATAGAACTAGTTTTCTTTTAAGTTAATATGATTATATGTGGGGTATAATATTAAATATTTTTAGAGAGTGTTTTTCCTAAAATTGTGGATACTCCTTATTTAATATTTACATTTAGTGATGAGAGATTGGAGTTTATATTTAAATCTCAAAATAAATTACCGTTTTAATGTGATAGTTCAAAATAATTAAAGGAATTTTTAAGGGAGTGGCATTGTGATTAAAATTCATTAGAGAATACTTTATATAATTTATACAATAATTAGAATATTAATGAATTTCATTCAAGAAAAATAGAAATAATAAAGGATAATAAAACTAGGTAATATATTCGTTATTCAATAATGAAATCCTTGTCATCTACTTTTATTATCAAATTTGATGATTCAGTCATTAAGGTTGATGATTGTAAGGTTATTTTGAAATAGACAATTAAAAAGTAAGAAGAATAAAAAATCGAATTAGTAAAAAAAATTTATAAAAATTTACAAATGTCTTTAATTTCAAAATAATAGAATAATTTATGGTTAATTAGAAATAGTTGCTTAAAATAAATTATGAATTATAAAATTCTAAATTATCAATTGAAAACATAGTTATTTGATACCAAAAATTTATTATTTTTGAATGATTTTTTTAAATATAAATTTAATAGATTAAGGATATTCAATCCAAAAGATAAACATTTAACAACTATTGTAAGTCAATTAAAGCGACTCATCTTTGAAATACTTGAATTAACCTATAATTAAAGACCAGTTGATGTAATAATTTTAGAAACAGTAACAATTTCTTATGAAGGAAGAGAAATTAATTATCAAAAAGATTCAGTACTAAAATTAATATGGAGTAACTTAGTTGAGAAAGTAGACATGTAAAACAATCAATGGATTATTTAACTTTACAAAGAACCTTGTGTTAATTTCACAAATTAAAAATGAAATATAATTATTAGGTGGATATACATTTTTATGCTACTCAAAATTCAAGCTCTGCTAAACTTAATAATTCATCTGTTGTTAATTCATCATCAGCTTACTTTTCCCCGTAATCATATTCTGGATTTTAATATTATAAAGCCTAATTATATTACCAAATTTAATTACTTTAACAGCTTAATTATATAATCCTAAACAATTATTAATTCTTTCTCCATAAGCTTCTTAAGGTGCTTTAGTCCCATAAAGATCATTAGTTTCTTTAGTTATAACTATTTAATTCTCGTGATCGATTATAGCAGCCAAAGTGCCATCTCTAATAGCTTTGGCTACAACTTATTCAGCATTGCATTAACTTGGAAGATTTAATTTTTAATGAATATCATTTAAGGATATTCTAGAATAAGATAAGTTAATTCTTCTTAATCCAGCCTTGATGACTATTTATGGTAATCTAAAGTTAATTAAAGCTTAATACCTTTAAATTAAATTAAATAGCTTGTCTCTTCTTAAAATATTTTCTGATCGTTTTACTTCTTATTGGAATTCTCCTAAATTACCTTTGATAACAGTTGAAACAATTCTATAATAAGGATACAAAGCTTTTTAATATTCAGGAGAAGTGAAAGTATCTCTATTTGGGACATTACCTAGTAACAATTCAACTAAAGCAATCACTTTGATTGCTTAAACTTTAAAACCAAAAGCTGTATTATCTGGAGCTTTATGACTAGCTTGAGTAAGATTCTTATAGGCCTCCTGATATTCACCTCTTATAGCATGAATGAGTCCAGTATAATACAAGAATCTTGCCTATTAGTTTCCAAATGCATGTTCAGGGAACTCTGTCTTTTTTAAAAAATTATAACTCTATTCATACTAATTATAATGAATAAAGTTTCTCAAAATTAAGTTAATTAAAATTGCTTATCCATTTTCATCTCTATTTTAACAAGCATTTCTATAACCTTCAAATAAGACACTTTAATATTAACATATAAATTACTCTCTAATTTAATCAAGTTTGCCTAATTTCTCATGTGATTTTGATAAATATTCATAGATGACTCCTAATAGAGTATCTAAATATCTTTTGTTATTTTATTGAACTTATTATAATAATTATTTTCCAATTACATTAACCTATTCATATGTTTCAGATTATTTTTATTAAAAAAGCCAAATGAGATAAAGACATTGAATAAATAAATTGACTTCAATTATTTTTGATAATTTTGAAACAACTTAAGTACTCAATCCTAAATCTTCATTGAAATTTGTATCGAAATCATTTCCTTATTAAACTGCTACATTTGGAAAAAATGTATTGTAGAGCTTGACCAAATGATGAGACTTTACAGTCTATAAAATAGAATTAATTTTGTATTACATTTCTGAATTTTTTAACAAAGATTGATACTTTTTGAATTGCTTTGATATCTTTAGAGCTGACTGCCTTTTCTAATAATAATATTTAGAGTTTGATTTCAGATAGGACTGTTTTTGATTTTTGTACTTGAACTTAAGGTTATTAAGTTGATGGAGCTGGTTGTTAATTTAGAGTTTTCTCTTTAGTTGCAGCAGCTGACTATTCCATTAATTTAAATTATTGAAATTAAATATAAGACATTGGGATAAATAATTTGCATGTTAAATAATGACAAAATAATTTTCTCAATTTTTTTGGAGTTGATAATTCAAATCAATACAATCAAGATATCCTTTTAATTCAAGTGCAATTGTTCACATATTCTGAAACTCTATATTTGCTTTAGAAAATATAAAATTTTATATTAAAAATATGGCAGATCAACAAAAACATGATCAATTTGAAAATAAAAGATCTAGTAGTTTATAATCAGTTGATATCTAAACAAAAAAGTAAAAATCTGCTTTCGAAGTAAATTTGATATAATCTTTTAGTAAATCGTTGAAATTTGCTTAAAACCAGTTTTATTTCGTAATCCAAAAGAAACAGCATTATTGATTGATTCTCTAAGAAATATTAAGTTTTTCCAAGAACAGTTTAGTGATCATTATGAAGAAATGTTAGAAGATGTAGCTGAACATGCAAGATTGCACATATATAGCAAAAATGAAAATATCATTAAGTAAGACACTTATGGTGATACTTTCCATATCATAATCAAGGGAGAAGTAAAAGTTCTAAAAAAGGTTGTAACAGTTATAGGAACATTTAAAACAAAAAAAGGTAAATAGAAAGATAAGTTTCATGAAGAATTAAAAGAAATAACAACATTAAAAGATGGGGAATATTTTGGTGAATTAGCATTATTAGTATTTTCTTAAAATATAAAAGGAAAGAAAACCAAGAGGAGCAGATATAGTTGCAATAACTGATTGTTTCATTTTGGAATTAGATAAAGATTCTTTTGACAGAATAATGTCTACTAAAGCTTAAAGATAATTTTTACATTTACTTGAAACTTTAAGTTGCAATGTCATGTTAAAAGATTTATCTAAAAGTACTATTAAAGCTTTGTTTATGATTATGGAAAGAAAAGTTTATAATTATGGAGATGTAATATATAAATAAGGGGATAGAGGAGATTGTTTATACTTTATTATAGAAGGAGAATTTAAGATGGTTTCTAATGTAAAGAAAGAATTTAAGAAGAATGGTACTGATGAAATGTTCTATTTTGAAAGAGAGGCAGATATATGTATATTAGGGAAAAATGAATCAATTGGATTAGAAGAGTTTTTAGATTAAGAAAAGAGAATATGGAAAGCTATTTGTTAAAGTTAAGAGGGTGTGTTATATAAATTAAATAGAATAGATTATAAAAGAATAGAATAAAGATATCCAGATATCGTTAATGCAATCTAAAAAGTAAGAGATGAAAAAAGGGTTTATTATAATAAATGGAAACAAAAACATGCATATCCTATAGAAGCTGGGTTAGAAAATTAATTAATAGAATAATAGGATTTAAAATTTGATTATAAGAACTATGTAGAAAAAACAAAAAATCTAAAGCAAATAATTATAAAAGATAAAGAAATGTCTTTTATTTCTAGAGACTAAATTACAATTAATGATGATATGGAAATTATGCTAAGATATTGTCCTTATTTTTAATTAGAAGTATTAAATATATAATGATTAAGGATAAAAAAGCATCTCCATTTTTGGTTAATACTCCAGAAACAATTTAGATTAGAAGAGTTAAAAGTGCTAATTATAGACCTATTAGTACTCAATATTAAACAACTAATGATAAATCTTTTGATAAAAATTTCAAAGGAAAATAACGAAATTAATCTAAACATGATAAAATAATTGCTGAAACTTAACCTACTATTACTGTAAATTAATAAACTACCCAACCTGAAGACTATAAATAAAAATCAATTTTAATATCTCCTAAAATTATTTAATCAACTCAAAATCTATTTTCACCTTCAATTTATGATAAAAGGAAATCAATGTTAAAAAATAAATTTAATAATTAGATTGATCAAATGCAAAGTAAAGTAACAACATTTATGAAATTAACACCATAAAAAATAGAAGAAATGGCTATTTAATAAAGATTAAGTAAAGAAGAATATCAATAAAAAAAACTTTATATTAATCAATATCCTTTTAGAACTCCAAAACAAATGCTAAATCGTATTAAATCTGCAATTAAATTCTAATCTCCAATTTGTATTAAATCTTATAGATAATCATAATAAGGATAAGTACATAAAGGAACTGCTACAGCTATCAAATCTTTAAGTCCATAAGATTAAACATCTTTTGGAGATGGTACCAGAATTCATTCAATTAAAAGTTCTAATCAATTTAATTTTGATTTTTCTGCTTTACCTCTTAAATATTCAGCCAGTTTAATTTCTTTAGAATATCAGAAAAGAAAAAAATCAATACTGGGTAATAGTTTAAAATTGAGATAAAATTCTAAATTTTAATCTATTGTTACTAATCTTTGAAAATAAGATGAAATATAAATAAATAACTAAAATTTTCATTATTTTATAATTAATTGTTTTGTTTAAATACTTAGTATGGAAAATGTTATATATAATTCAAATGATCTCACAAACTTAAACTACTACTTTAATAACAATTTTTAGATAAAAATTAGATGAAAAATATCAATATAAAAAATTAATATATTATATGTAGTAGGAAATTCTATAAAATTCTTTATTATAGTCATGGACAGAGAGGGATGTTAAGGAAGCCAATTCATAATTATAGACCATGCAGGACTGTTTGAAAAAAATAATTTAGATAATAAATGAAGGAATTAAAGGAGGAGATGGTGAAGAATTAAAATTTATTGATGACAATTAAAGATTTTTGAAAGAGAAAGTGATGCCTAAAATAAAAAAATTATAGGAATAATTGGAGAATTTTTTAAAGGATAAGAAGTAAATCGAACGTTATGATGGAGATACAAAAACAAGTATTATGATTTTTTAACTTTTTAGAATATTAAGAATTTGATTAATAAATGCAAAGGTACTATGACTGTTATAAAATCATTTGGGCTTAGGTTTATTATTACAGTTAGAGAAAAAGAATATTATTGAACCAGGATACAGAAAAAAAATAATAGTTAGTTTAAAAATTATTGTAATGAAGCAAAATCCAAATAATATTTTATCAAATCTTTAATTATAACTTTAATCAAGCTACTATTTAATTTTAATATATCTATCTAATAGTATTTTTTTTTTTACTATTTTTTCATTGTTTATAAATTTTATTAATATGAATTTGAATTAAAATTTCCCATTCAATTTGCTAACTCATAAAACTCATTAATTGATAATTATTTATAAAAATGAGTAAAAAGATAAGCTATGCAGATATTACAAATTCTAATTAAAATGTATAGTAATACAAACATCAGGAGAAACAATTTAGACCATCAAGATTTTTGAATGATCTTGAAAGTGTACCAGCTAATTTTTTTTAAGAGAAAGGATATTAGGATATAGTTATTGATTATATGTATCCATAAACAGCAAGAAGGAGAATTGCTATTGGAAATGAGAAATAAATAACTAAAAGTGAATGCGTCTTACCAAGTCTCTAAAACTCTTCAGTTTATAAAAATCATTTCTCATCCCAAAACAACACGAAAGAAGACTTAAGAAAATCTGAGATCCTGAGAACTGATGAGTAATAGAATACAGAGTTAGAAACCATTAGTAGAAAAATAAAAAAAATAATTAATAGCAACAAGAGATAAGTAACATTTCAATCATCATTAATTGTAATTGATGAGTAAAATCAAATTACCAAAATTTAAGACACACAATAATTAAATGATAAATAAATAAGAAGAAAACCAACTTTCAGATAGAAAACATTAGTTGCTTGATTAAATTATGTAGTTGTCAGTTTTTTAAAATTTGGTGGTTTATTAGTAAATTTCTATAATTAATTGAAAAATAATAAAATTATTTAGAAATTCTATAAAATTTTGTCTGAAACATTCTACATCATTCCTCATTATAATTATCATTATAGTAAAATCTCTTAGGTCAAACCTTTAAATATTTACATATTTTTTAACAGGAAATTCAAATTTTTCATTTTTTTCTTACTTTGTTCTATACTTCATAGATCTTATCATCTAAATCGGTTCATTTGCCTGATTTCTGAAGAGTATCTAACTAATTTTCACTTCTAATCATCATGTTTAAAGTTTCTATAGAAAAATGAAACATATTTTTTATATCCATTATAATTGACAGATAAGGAATAAATATACAATATTAATGAAATAAAACGAAAATTTTCTTTATTCTTAATGTTAATAGAACTAAATTGATGAAATAAAATAAAATAATCTACCCTATAAAAACTGAAATTCCTTATTTTACACATTTTATGATCTTAGATTGAATACTAAATTCAAAAACAATTAAAGTATTATTTATCTCTGGATTAATAATAATTCAATAATAAGTATCTAATAAATGAAGAAATATAGTCTTAAGTTCCTTGATGTTTAATCTGAATTAGAATACTAATCATAGAGAAATTAGCATTTTAGAATGCCTATATTTAAGTCTGGCCATTATGGTATGTTAGTTATCAGCACTATAAAACTTATACTAAATTGTTATTATTCACTTTATAGTGATATACCTACCATTGTAGCGACATAAATTTATATTATATTGTCACTAATATTAGTAAAATATAAAAGTGCATATATATAAATTGCATTGCTTTTTTTTAATTACTCCTTGATGGCCTATGAGTAAGTTCTGATGGCTAATATTTCTCTTATGGCTTTACCATTATTTGTTAATAGCTTCACTATTTGCAATATACTTATAATTTTGGTTTTGGATGTATTTGAGTCATACTTTTTAATTATTACTACATTTTCCTACAAACTTATTAATACTATATTAACAGATACATAAAGATCTTATAATATATATGGAGCAACTTTCTTTTTAATTTTATTTTTATGTTATTGTTCAAGAAGATTAAATTATTAAAGTAGGAACAATTTTCTCCTGAGCCAAAAAGATAACTTATGGGGTATAATTTCATATTTAACATAATAGAAAAAATTTTACCCAAAATTGTGAACTAACCATTTCTATTGTTTTCTTTTGACAATGAAAAGATTGAGTTTTAGCATAAAATATCAAAATCCTTACATTTTTAATGTAATAACACAAGTGATCTAAAGAATTTTCTCCGAACATCAAATTATAAATCACAAAATTTAGAAGATTTCTTTTTTAAATAGAATCAACGAATATCTCGTAATGAATAAGGTTCAAACACTATTATTATCAGTAACAAAAAAGTACAATATGCAATAACATATTCAATCTTTTATTATTAGCAACCAATTTTTTTGGTTTAATTTACTGAAGATATTCTGAATAATAATTAACTAAAAATTTAAAAATATAGTCCCAATAAATATAAACAGGCCCAGTTTAAATTATATAAATTTTTTTTTTTAATCTTTAAAAGACTATAAGCAGAAATGACTTTTAAAGTTTAGGTTTCTTAAGAAATATTTGTTATAAATAGATTTTAAATTATAAATTACTAAAAAATAAAAAATTCATTATTTAAGAATAGAAATTAGAATCTCTTGTATAGCATATATAATAACTATTTTTATATAAAAAAATAACTGTGATCTATGACTTACAATAATTCTCAAATATCAAAACATTAAAATATCATTTTTATAGAATCTTATTTGAAATATTTTAAAAATCTAATAAAAAAGGATCAATTTATGTAAAAAACAATGAAGTATATCTGTAATTTTCATATATTGGAAAATAAATGAATTAAGATAGCAATGACTCATTATAATTGGCAATTAAGTATCTACTAAAACATTAGGATAGAAGAGGCAAAAACGAATTTCTATTACAAATTTATTAAGATCCTTTAGTTCCCTTTATATGATAATTAATTTGTAAAATATTATTTAATATAAATAAAGAAGAATAAAGTAAAATATGAATTATTAAAATATAACTCTATCTTTGATGAGAATTCTTATACATGTTTAAAATATATTTATCTATTTTCTTTGTTATATAATTATAAATATAGATTTAATTTTCGGTTGATATCATTTTTATCCTAAATTTTAAATTCAAAATTTGATTCCCTAATTGTTATTCTAAACAAACAAAAAATTCTTAATTGCTTTAATCCACTTCTATAATTTCAAATTTAATTGATTTAACTGTCTTACTTTAACTATTTGTTTAAATTTGGATTTTTTAAGTATTTTTTTAAATTGTCTCTTTCCCCAATTTTTTTATCCAATAATTTTTTACCCTAATCAAGTTGATATTAGATATGTCTTTAAATTATCTTAAGAAATGAAAATATCTATTTAATAATAGCAATAACTATCTTTAAGATTTAAAAAAAATAGATAAAACATACTCATCCATATTTTTAATATTCCCAATTTCGATTATCTAATGGGCATGTTTATCTATTCTTTAACCATCTCTCTATGCAATGAAAATGATATGCCTTAAATAAAATTGTTTGATACATGATTACATGTTCCCCAAGCAACAATGCATTCTCCTTATCCTTCTTATGCATCACATTCAATACATTTTTCCATTATATGATTTTTACATATGGCACAATTGTCAACTTTTATATCCCAACTCCACAATGCAACAGCATTCCATTTTTTTATTTCAAACACTCTTTCAGACTATTGATCCATCTAATTTTATTATAATTTATTTTTAATTTTTAATGAAAGCTAAAAAGACTAAAGGCTTCAAAAAGAATTTATCCTTCTATCGAATAAATTTTTCATTCTAGCCACCTTATCAATTAGTCTTTGATGGAAATTTTATAAAGTAAATGCTTGATCATAATGTTGATCTTGATAAAGTAATTTATTTTAATACATAAATCGTAGCAACTTTTTAAATATACAAAAGCTAAAATTTGGAAACACACTACAATTTGTGTACTTAGAGAATTAACTAGTTTATAACATTTGTTTCCAAGAGTATTTTAATATGCTCAAGGATTATCTAAGATTAATTGTAAACATATTGAAGGAGTCAGTCCAGCTGAATGCTTAATAGATATTGTTAAACCAAAACCAGAGTTTGGAGGAGAAAATAATTATTTTTGGATTTGTACTTAAGATGATGAATTAAGATCCAATTTATTATAAATTGATCATGTACCTGTTTGTTATCTCTTTTAAAACAATCTATTTGAAATGGCAGAACCATCTAGAACATGTAAAATGAGAATTAAGAATCTCAAAGAATTAAAATATTTGCCTAATGAATAAGAAAAATAGATTATAATGCCAATTCAAAAAGAAATCAAATAATAATAGGCAGAAAAAAGAATGGAAAAAGAAAGAAAATTAGCTAAAGAATTAGCTATAAAAATAAAGAAGCCTGCAAAAGGACCTAATCCTTTGTCTGTAAAGAAGAAAATTGGAAAAATTACTAAAAGTATCAAAAAAAGAAGACATAAAATAAAAAATAAAAATATCAGAAGACAGAATAAATAATGTGTGAATAATGAAATTATTGAACAGAATTCTTGAATTTTATTACAATGGTCAATAAATAATTTTTTTAATTACCAAATTTGCTCATTATCTATTCTAGAAATAATTTTAATTTTAAAATATAAATATTCTTAAATCATTAAATCCATCTTGTAATCTTTAAAATAGGATATGATATTAAGTACTAAATTGAATGTTTAAATTAAGATCAGCAAATACTTCTTTTATATTATAAATCATAAATAAATTTATCATCTAAATACTATTTTAATGTGATAAGATTATAAATTTAAAGTTTTTCTGACTTATAATTAATAATAATGCTAACTTTACATCATAAAATAGCTTCATAGTCAGGCTTAAAAGTAGAAAATACTCCCTAACATAACTCTTAAATATTTAGGTCTTTAAAGCCTGCCTATTTTCTTAATAATCTAGAACAACATAAAGATGGCGAAACCGAAATTTTTGTACATCACCAACCAGAAGGTATTTATCAACAAGGGGCACAGACTGACAGAATATAAGAAGTTAATATTCGATTCCCTAAGATTTAATAAAACTCATCATAGCAAATAAATAAACCATTAAACCTGATGCCTGAATCAAAACACAATCAACTTAAAGTCTAATTGCAAAATATTTTTTCTCAATAAAATTCTATCAGTGATTCTTGTATCATATTACCTGGACTTCAAAAATAAAGAAAAGAATCATAAATGTTTATTAAAATGATGGAGGAACAGTTAAGCTTCCCAAATTAAGAATCCTAAAGATCTATTTAAAATAGATTCAGCAGAAGAGTAAAGAATTCAACTTAAAGTTAAACTAATTTAGAAACTCTAATATTATAACATAATTCTGAGAATACATAATAAGATGACTTAATTGCTTAAAGAAAAGTTGAGTTTTATAAGCGTGTGAAAGTAATTAATATGTAAAATGGGAGAATAGCTACAGAAGTTATAAAAGAAGAGGATGAATTACAACTTCCGGTAAAAGTAAAAAGAAAATTTGTTTCTTAAAAAACGAAATTTTTTCCTGATAATTCAAAAAAATGATTTCTATTTTGTATTTTCAATATCAATAATTATTAATCTTAATAATAATAAATTATTTTATAGTAATTATAATATATAGTTTTGTTTCATGAAAATTATTAAACTAAAGACCGTACATACTTTTTACATAATGGACATGATCCTTTAGTGGCCAACCAAGAATCTATACATCCTGAATGAAATCAAAAATATATTAACAATAATACCTATGTAAACAAGGCAAAAATCTAATTTTTTCGTTTTCCTCAAAATGAGAAATACAAATGCTACATTTCTTATTTTCATCATCCCAACATGAAGCTCTGCTCTATCTATATACTATTTCACTCAAAGCTGCAATTTCATTTTAATCTAATCCATATTTTGGTTATGGATGCATTCTTCTTCGACCTTATTCTTATCTTCTCATTTGATGATGATGACCATAATAATCTTATTCCATTCTATAATTTTATTAATTTCTTCTATGTTAATTATAATGATATTAATCATAATAGTAATTTTATAATTAATTATGTTATCCTTGATGATAGTAGATATTTTAATTAGGATATCTTATTTGATTATTATGTTATTATTGATATTATTAATCTTACTAATAATTTGCTTAATATATATATTATTAATTCCTGTTTCTTTAATCCCTTTCTAAAGAACTAAATTCCTAAATATTATGTCCATTTCTTTAATTCTATTATTGTTAACTACTTTATCTTGTTCCTGCAAAGGGTCTTTCTTAAGTTTCCTTTGATTCTTCTATTAATCTGATTGGTATCAAAGAACACTCTTTTAAGTATTTATCATATATAGATTATGCTGCTTAATCATTATCATATAGAGGTTATGAAATCACGAGATTCTCTGAAATAACATGATTTGGTTAGTTCATTATATTAGCAGTTAAATAAATAAAATTTATAAATTAATAACAGTATACTCATTATTATCTAAATAATTTCTTATCAAAATTCTCTTTTTTAGAAAAAGCTTTCCATAATAATCCAACAGCTGTCAAACCTCCTATTGCTAAGATGTAAAATTTATAATCTTTAAAAATGCTGTAATTTGCTTTCTATTTCATTTTTCTTAATTCCCCAATTGTTTTATTGATTATAACTTTGCACTAGCCATACCTTTTCAATTCATAAAATGCCATATTTTATTGCGTAATCGTATGGCTAATAATATTGTTTTAAATACAAAAATTAGAATACAATCTATTTGTTGAAACATAACAAACCTTATGATAAATGAAGAATTTACTTTAAGTTTGATAGAGAACTTCTTCTATCCTACATACAATTCCTTTAAGTCGAAATACTTTTCATAATCAAAATTAATATCCCCATTAACAAACAGAAGAACTGTGATAGTTTTTAAACGATAATAATCATTAAAAGTTTAAAAGAAACTATGTAATAATAATAAAGTTCTACTTTTCATCGGTATTAGTTTGATAAAGTAATTATTTTAAGATATGAGATCTTATTTTGTATAGTTCTTCTTTTAATTATGAATTTGTAATACGAAACTTAACATCTATGTAAATAAGCTCTCCTTAATTAAGTTCACAAAATTCTTTAAAGTATTCGTTTTCATATAGTTCTATAAATTCTGAATTTTGGAAAAATCCGCTTTTATTTTTTTTCTCGGCCGATTAACTTAATGTACTACTTGTCTAACTAATATTGTCCTCTGGAACTAATAATTATCTAAATTATTGGATTAATTTTTTAAGAGGAATTACTGATTTGGCAAAAAAGTATTTGGAATGAATCTTTTAACGTTATTGCAATTCAATTTAATCTTAAATATATCTAGTTAAGATAGTTTCTAATATTTTCTTATCTGAAATTTATTGAATTAAAGATCTATATAAAGTATTTGTTAATATTTGATCACAATTATC
The DNA here is from genome assembly GCA_000733385.1 of Paramecium biaurelia. Taxonomy (NCBI): domain Eukaryota; phylum Ciliophora; class Oligohymenophorea; order Peniculida; family Parameciidae; genus Paramecium; species Paramecium biaurelia. Next base: position 205,919 of record JPFL01000056.1, read on the forward strand.
GGTAATTAAATCATAAAAGTACTTTTCTAAAAAGTGTGATTAGTTATCAGGTCCAAGATCTTGTTCCAAACAACTTTTTGAACTAGAAATGTCATCCAACATATTAATTTCTAAGTAATTAAATAAATACTATTTATATATATATATTTATTTTATTCTAGAAATTAGTATATTTCTAAACTTTCTGCTTCAACTTTAATATATTTAAATGATTAATGATGTTAAAGGATGTAATAATTTATAGATTAATTAATTATCAATTATATTTAATGGATAAGAATTTTCAAAATTGTCTAACACTTCTTCCTGTTGGGGTGAATGTTTTTATTGGAGGACTTTCCAAGAAATCAAGAATTTTAATATTAACAATTATTGTTGGAATTTAGATATTTATTTTCTTAGCAACAAAACCACCAAGTTGTCATGAAATAGAATGCCCAAAGATTGAAAAAAATAATGAAAGAATATTGTTCTACGAAAAGTATAACATATAGGATGATGATTTAAATCTTCTGAGATCAGAGCATTTCTAATAAGCCTACATAATAAATGCGTTTAATTTCTAATTGGGAGTATTCTTAATATTTTTTCCTCTATTTTATTAAGAGAAGTATGAAAAAATAATCAATTCTGTTTTGTATGTCATTTTAGCTGTTTTTTCCTCTGAAGCATCATTCCTATTATCAACAGAAATTATTAAGTAATTGATTTATTAAAAATTAGAATACCATTCTTTAATTTCACTTATTTTGAGCTCTTCTCATTTATTAGGATTCAAGAAATGTCTTTAATCCTTATAATAAGAGAAATTTGTTCTTTTTTCAACAAAACAAACGTTGATATACTAAAGGAGTCCATAATTATTTAATAAAAAAAAGTAAACAATTAAGAATTGATTAATTTAAATCAATTATAAGATAGTGTAAGGTAACTTGAAGAGAAACCAAAAGACAGTTACTTTTCTACCCAATATACAAGATATTTTATTGGTATTTTTGGAGTATTTCAAATGTTTTTGTGAAAAAATATGAAAAATGATATTATCTGTATTTAAAAATAATGGCAATCTGAAAATCCTCTTACTTTTGATAACTTTCCTCTGGCAGATATATTCTTTTCTTAATATACTCTCTAATTCTATTGATTGGTAATAATATGTTTAATAATTTTGATATTTAAAAGATATATTAAGTAGAAAAACATATAAAAAAATTTGAATTCTAGATAGTAAAAATTTGAAAGTCAGAGTAATGATGATAGAATTTTCTTAGAATATTAAAATACATATATCAACCTTCATTATTGATTGCCTCATCATTAAGAGATCTTTCTACAGAATTCACAACTGCAAAAACAACTCCATTTAGTAATACATTATATTATCTATGCGGATCTAAAGATATAAATATATTTATTACTTGTATAATCATATTCTTTTGGTTAAACTTCGGCTTGAATTTTAGTTGAGTATTATAAGGTAGTAGTTTATTTATCTTAAGTTATCATAAATTTTTAAAGGTTTAATTAAGACTTTGTAGCATATTTGTAGCTTTTGTTTTTCTTTTCTTTGGAAACACAAACTCCCATTCTTTTAAATAAATTTAATTATTAATGTGTTGTAATATTTATAGATACTAATATAGATAATTTTTATTATGTTTATACAATTTTTCAGATTATGCCAGCTAATTTTCCAAAAAATCTTAGAAAAATAATTATTCAACCAAAACATTTATGATAAGTAAGGATGCAAGAGTCTTTCTTTTATTATCATATGATTATAATTATTAACCTAATTACTAATTTAAAAATAAAAATCCTCCTGCCTTCTTGCAAAATTCGTCAATCTTGCTTTGTAGATTTAAGAAGTCGTTATTTTTTAATTTACTTAATTTTAAAATAAATTTATAACATAATATAAAGAAGTCTTGTTTTAGTTGTAAATTTTTATCAAAATTATAAGTTTCAAAGAATGACCAATTTAAATTAATAATATGTTTGCTGAATAGTTCATAGGGTACAAGAAATAACTTTTAGTCTTTTAGTTTATAATTATTGATGAAAATTGACAATTTTATTATAATATTATAATTCTTGGGGTTTATAAATAAGGTTTCCTAAATCAGGCAAATAACTAATGATTATAGTAAAAATTAATTGATAATATATAGAGTAAGTTTGATTTAAATTTTTTGATTTTACTTCAAGAAAAATGTGAAGAAAAACACATGAGTTTAATTAGTGTTATTGACAAAATTTTAAAATTATGGGAATATTTTTGAAAATTCTTATGCTTATTTATTAGAATTTTATTTTTATTTTTATTTTTAATGTTTTTTCCCTAGTTGTTTTTCTGGTTTTTGGAAACTCAGTTTTCTATAGTGGAGTTAATGGACCTTTCAATTTTTTTAACATTCTAATTATTTTATCAAAATGAAATGAAAAATTTTAAGAAAAATTTATAAATAGAATAATTCGAAACTTAAGTTAATTTGATTTTAATGAATTGAATACTACTCAAAAATTACGTTTTAAAATATAATATTTTGTTTAAACTCATGATTACAGATTAAGTATCAATTCAAATAAAGAGTACAAAGAGAAAACCATGAAATAATGAGTTCGTTTCTATATTTTTGGTATACTTTTAAATAGATATTTTTTAGAATCAATTAAAAATCCTTAAAAAAATTCCTTTTTGTTAATTTAAATAAGCACTTAAAATTAGGATTAATTATCAATAATTTATATTATTATATAAAATTATAATTAATTATCTTAATCCAAAAAAAGTTAAAATATTTATTGAATTGAAAGTGCAATTCTAATTAAATATGAAATAATGGCTATTGAATTTGAACTTTATGAATATGCTCAATAAGATATTGGAATAGTAAATTATATAGTAGTTCAAACGTTCTCTAATTATTTTTTTTCTATATTCTTAACTACTTTACTATCAGGAAAAATTAAAGTTAAAATTAATTATTTTTAATGAATACTAACTACATCGTTTAACTTTTTAAGTTTATGATAGCAAGAATTAAAAATAGAGAATCTATTCTTTAATTATTTGTCCTGTTATAATTGTTATTAGAATTGGAAAAACTAAAATATATTTATTAAAATTTATACTCTAATTTTCATTTAATATTTTATCATAAAAGATGAGTTGTGATTGTGTTCACTTAAGATCTGAATTAGAAAATATTAGAAACAAATAATCAATTTTACTAAAGGACCATTAAATGTAATTAGAATTAATAAGAACAAAAACTAAAGAATAATATGAAAGTCTATTGGAGACACAAAAACAAGGATTTCTTGGTGTCCAGAAAATAAATGAGTCGGAAGTTAATAAGTTAAAAGAAATAATCGCAATAAAAAATGCTGAAATAGAAACTCTAATTCAGACTAACTCAAAATATAGAGCACAGTTAAATCAAGAAGAATAAATTAGCAACTTAAAGATTTAAAATCTCAAGAAGGAATCACAAGATATCCTCCTATTATTTAATAAATATCAAGAAGAAATTAATTAACTAAAGTAAGAGCAGCCTGAAAGAGAGGATATATTAAATGAATAATATTAATTACGAATATAGGAAATTTAGGATTATTACTCCAAATTATTAAAGCAACATGGAAAAGAGAAGTAAGAAATTCTTATTAAAATTGATGAATTAGTTCAAAAAGAAAAAAAGCTTAACGAATAAATAAATAATCAATTTACATAAATTTAATTGTTAAAATTAGAAATATTAGATAAAACATCAATACTTGATTAAAATGAGAAGGATATTTAAAAATTGAAGGTAGAATTAATGAATTTGTAAAATTCATAAGAGAAAAATCTTAATGAAAATCAACTCTAAAAAAAATCTCTTAAAAATAATTATGATATTATTGTGCAGGAATATGAGAAAGAATTAGAAAATCAAAAAAATTAAATAATATAACTTCGTACTACTATTGAATAAGTATTCTAATATTTTTAAGTATAGCTCACAATAAAGTGCAATGAACTTAAGGAAGAAACTTACAAATAAAGTTTAATCATTTAATCTTAAAATAATACTATAAGAGAACAAGAAGCACTATTAGATAAATTAGAAATACATTCCTAAACTAATAATCTGTAATTTAGTCAAATGATGGAGAATTAAAAGAAAAGATTAGAATAGGCTTACTCTTACTAATTAGAGAATCTGAAAAAATCATTTTAAACATAAGTAAACATTCAAGAAATATTTTAGATTATTTTGCTATAGTAATAATAAGCTGATGAAAACCTAATGGGAAGATAAAAGTTGATAAGAAGAAGTATTGCTGATCTCTGAAATATATGTTCAAGTAATTTAATCTAATGAAAAAAATAGAAAATAATTAATCAATTTATACTTGAAAATTCTTAAAATACGTCTGTTCTTCAATTTTCTAGAAATAATATATTCAGACCTAGCTTTTCTATTTTTAATTACTTTTCATAAAAGAGATCTTATGAAAGTAGTCTTTTCTTTAAAATTAATGAAAAATAAGAATTCAATGCATTCTAATTAATAAGAATTTAGACATATAATCATATACATCATACGTCATTCTATTATTATTCACTCTTCTATTTCTTCATTCAAAATAATACAGTCTTCTATTGAGTTAATAATTTCAAATCTGACTCCATTTATAAGTACATTAAATTATCGATGAGGATCTTGAATAAGAAAAATTATCTACTTTATGGATCGTAATTTTGTGGTTCGGAAGAAACAATCAAATTCATATTAGGTTTATAATAAGTTTCTTTTAGATTAGTTATTTTCTATAGAATTGAAGGGTTGGATGAATATTATGAAGTAGGATTAGTGTTCATAGTGCTTAAAAAATTTTTTTTAGAATTACAGATGCCCATTTTTTTCTAAATAAATGAAAATTTTGCTCAAGAGATATTAAGTTTTTAAATAAGAAAATAAGGGATTAATACTGAGCAATTTAGTATTTAAAATTAGTATCCAATTGTAGTATGATTTTAAATCACCTTGAAGTAGTTAAACGAGTATTTTGTTGGAGATTGTTTATAGTTGTAATAGTTCAGCAACTATAATAATAATATTATTGTATCTTGCTTTAGTTATTTATGGAAATTAAACTTAAGCCACTAATCTAATTTCTTAATCTTATTGGGGATATTTTTAGGTTTTTAATTATTTTCCAATCACATTGCACTATACTCAGTAATAAGAACTACATTATAAGTCCATGGATTATTTTCAACATTATCTCTGATAACTTTATTCTAAATTTGAATGTTATTAGTAATATATTAAGCATTACTTGAGAGAAAACGATATTTAAATAGGAAGTTATTAAATAAATTTTTTTGGATAGAATATAAGTTATATGAAAGCTAATTTAAGGAAATAAAATATATTATCTATAATTTAAGATCAATACAATGATAATCGGTGATATTAATTATAATCATTATGATTTATATAAATTTAGATTAAAATAAAATAATAATAGTTGCTTTTGCAAATTCATCTACTTTGAAGCAGGAATTTAAAATAATGAATTTCTAGAACTATTTAAAATAGATTGCTAACTTATAATCCTTAAAATGGTGCATGAATGAATCAAAATATTTTAATAAGTTTATTTTTAGAATTGTCCAGCTTAGCTGCTTATTTTAAATTGTTAAAATGACAATAATATTTTGATTAAGCATAAACCAATCACTTCCTCTTTTATTAATACTATTTTACATAGATCTGAAAATTATTTAGACTAAACTATTGTAGTTGTAGCTATTTTCTTTATAGTTAACATACATTAACAAAACTGAAGAATTGTTATATTTAAAAAGTATTTTTTCACTTGATTTGCATTCTAAGGAGGCTTATTAATACTTGATGAGTCTGAACTATCAAGGTAAATTTAAAATTCCCTCAATACGATAGGTTTCTAAACTACACTATTTTTTGGAGATTAAATATTTTAGCTAATTTTTATTCTTCCTTCTTATTATTGTTCTTGCTTAGATGTTACTTGATGTTCGGATTATTAGTTCATCAATGAATAATTTTATGAATGTCAGGACTTTGGATTATTATTTTTATTTATTCTATTTTCAAAAGACTTTTTTATTATTATCATTTTTCTAACTTTTAAAATTCTAATAAGAGAACTTTAGTTAATTTATTTTTACTCATAATATTGTAAAACTAGATTACTTATTGGATGACTATAATCTATTATTTAATATTTACATATAAATTTTGCTGATTAGGGATATTATTATATGATGCTCTATTCTACTTTTCAAATTCATTAGATTGAGATTTTTTCTTTAAGGTTTCATAATATTTTCTTACAATTTTCTAAGGGCCAATTAGAAATTAGAAATGGGATATGGAAGTATACTTTCAAATATCTTAATCTGTAAAATTTTCTGAAGATAAATATCTTCCAATTTATTTATTGATTACCTATATTCCTCTATTTTGAATTTGGTTGATTAATTGTAAGTTATAATGAGATTATGGTAACTTAGTCCAAAGATGAAATAATGTATTTTATTTTTCTTGCTGAAAAATGAGCAATTTGATTTTGATTGACCTATTAGGCCATCATTATTTATATATATATAGATTATAAAAAATGTATATTGTTGTAAATAAAAAGTTACTCTAAATTTGAAGATGTAATTTAAATTAATTGAAATAGAGTATTGTGATAACCATTTCATCTATTACATTATTTTAAAACTTATTATTATAATTACAGCTTTAGGTCTGATACTAATATATATAAATTTAATAAAAAAAAATACTAATGGCAGCCGTTCAAGTCTATTCAGATGCAATCAGAAAAACTCTAGAGGCAACATTATGTTTGAGAGCATTTCCATCAGAAATTATTGAAAAACAAAGCAAACCAGAAATTGAATTGAATGGGTAATAATAATATTCATTTCTATCATATTTAGTTATTCATCAAAAACAAGACAACTTGTTTTGTCACCTATATATTTATGTAGAAGTGAAAAAGAAAGATGCGTTATTGAACCTTCTATTAATTCAACAAGAGTAATTCTATAATATAGAATCTATAGATAAGCTTTTCAATTAAGGCTCTAGATGAAGTTGATAGATTAATAGGCGAGAAATTTGCTAAGTATCTTGCTGTAAGGGCTGATTATTTTGAAATTTTAAGAAGGAAGCCAATCCCAGTATTTTTCATCTATATAATTTAGGGATATGACATAAGTTTCTTGATTTTAGATTCTCATTTAGAAAAATACAGTGTTCAAGGGATTATTAATTTTATTATAGATTATGTTGAAAATATTGATAAGGATCTTAGTGACATCAAATTGAATATAAATACCCAAGCAAGAATTACAGCAGCTTGCTTTGTAGGAGGCTTAGCAAATCAATGAATATTAAATAAAAATAATATAATATCAGTTGATCAAATTTTTGTAAAATAAATTTGAAATAAATACAAATAATGAAAGCCCAATACTAAACTGATTGTGACAATAGAGTTACCTATGTTCCTTAGAAAAAGAAAGAATTTTAATATAACACCAAATAACCAGAAATTAATGTTCTTTAAAACTATGAATCTCATAACAATAAAATTGAATCTATACCTGGTCATATTAGATCTAAATCATATGAACATGATTATTTTACAAAAGCATTAAATACTTTCGGAATCAACGTCGATTAATCATAACAATAACCTTTAAAAACAAAACGATAACATAGTATTTCTTAAAAAGAAAATGATCCAGGATTTATATCTCCAAAATTCAGATTTGAAAGTTGTGATACCGTTGTAACTAGAAAATCTTAAAAGTAATTACTAATTTTCATATATATTTTAGTAGTGTTATTACTGAATTGTAAGAATGTGTAGATCTCTCAAAAGTGACTGAATTATCTATGCAATCAGTGTCTCCTTGCAAAATTTAAAGTGAATTACATTAAAAAATTGAAGCCAAAGATTGTTTAATTGATGAACTATAAAAATAATTAACTAGCACTTTAAAAAATATGACTCAATAGATTGATTTATTAAGAAATGAGAAAAATAAGATAATTTAACAACAAGTTAGATAAATTGAAATCTATGAATAATAATTATAGGAATGCAGATAGGAAATCTAATCAAAAAATAAAGAAATAATATCTTTGAAAAAAAATCAAAAAGATATCAGAAAATTATTAGAAATAAGATAAGATAAGCATCTTATAAATTGTAAGATATTAATTTATTCTTTAATTAGCAACCCCTTAAAACTTCATATCTAAAAAGGAGTGTAATTGTTCATAACTTGAACGAGAAAATAAAGCCTTATTGGCTAAAGTTGATTAATTTAGACAATAACTTCATGAACTCAAATAGAATCTTGAATTTACTAATCTTTCGATTAATAATTAGATTTCTGTAATAGAGAAGGGTGATTTAACACAATTTGAAAAAACTTTTAAACAATTAGCTGATGAGCTTAACCTAACTATTGATAGCAAAAATATCAATTCAAGCTTTAGTCTATTAAATCAAGAGGTTATAGAAGGAGTGAAATCTCTAAAATAATAATTTAAAGAAAACGAAAAGTTTATTAGATGTTTAAAAGATTTAGTTATTTAATGTGCTCCTCAAGATTACTTTTGCTAATCAGATCCAAGTTTAAAAGAAGTTTGGAAATTTATCAAATAGATTTTGTAATCATATCTAGAGCATAAAAAATAAGCATAATTAAATGAAGTAAGAAATAATATATCATTTAAGGATATAGTCTTTACACTTTGCAAATATTTTAGATGTAATAAAGGTGAATTGAATCATAAGGGAGCCTGTCTAATAGTAGATTAAGAGGTATATTTAAGAATAGTTGATAAAATTAAAAGAATATTAAATTTAACTAATTTAAGTAATATTAGAGAGCTTGATAGAAAATTAGATTATTATTTACTATGAATAGGAATTGTGATAATTTTGAAGCAGTTTTGCTTTTATTCTTATTTTATTCCAAATTATTAAGTTTAACTATCATAAATTATTTTTGATCTTTATATTTCTAATTGAAAAATTAAATTCAATCTATAAATTATATTTATCTATAGAAGAATAGAATAAAAAAGGAATAGGAAATATAATTATTTAAAACTTCATTTTTTATTATTTACAGAATATCAATTTATATTTATGAGTTTTACATAAAATAATTACTTGTTGAAGATTAAAAACATTATTATTAATTTTTAATCAATTTTATCAAAATAATAAACATTTCATTTTTGTTATAATTTATTTTTTTCGTCTAATTCATTTTATAGTCTTTATTTTTCCTCACATAATTATGAAACTTATTATGTTAAATCAGAAACAATATTTTACATCAATTGATAATGTTCTTCAAGTTCATTAGCTCTTTTTTTCATTTCTTCTACATGGTATTCTTCCTATTATTGCATTGTCTATTTTAAAACATTATTTTCTTGTTAAAGTTATTGGAGTTTAGTATTGGAATTTTTTAGGTTTTTATTTGTAGTAATCACAATTTCTTACAATTTTTTGTTTTCGGATAATAAAACACTAAAAGCATAAACAATCATATTACTGCAATTTACTAATATTTTTTTATTAGGATTCTTGAGTGTCTTAAATTTATCTATCTTTATCCACAACAGATTATTTTAATTGTTGATTTTATTGTTTTAAGGAATTTATTTCTTTTTCTAGCTTTTCGTTAAACATAATCACTGCTTATAATTAATCTGTAAGATATCTAACTTAATCTTATTTGGCATTTCCCACTTAAACTGACTTGACACTGCCGCTATCACTTGGTTCATAATAAATGGAAGATCTAAATTAGTACATTTATTGAAAAAATAAGCCTTGTATAAATAAATTAATAAACTAAAATATTCTCTCATAAGTTATGGTAATATAATAGTATATGAAAGAATAGTTCAACTTATGATTAATTCCGTTCTTGATAATCTTAAAAGGAATGAAGTAGAAGGGGAAAAATAATTTATGAAATTGTTCAATTTCATATTTATGTTTTGATTTGACATACTTATACTAATATTCATTTTCGAGATGTGGAACTTCAAATATCATTAAATTCTAAATTTCAATGATATATAATTGAATAATTGTTAATATATATTAATCAATTTCGATAGTATTAAAGTTTTCTAATTGATAATTAAACTAATTGTAATTATGTTATGATTTTTAATACTGTAGATTTTTTAATAGATTATTCTCAAGAAAATATGGGGTAAATTTACAATAATAAAAATCAAGATGAATGTTATATCATTTAATAAAATTTATATTATTTGAAGAGTATGATAATAAGAGCAATTTTGAGATTGATAATGTTAATATTTAAATAAATAAAAGATGTTTATATATTTACTATTACCTTCACTTTGTTTAGGATAAAGATTTCTTTAGGCAGATGAGACTTGTTATGGTGTAATTTTGGATTGTGGATCTTCGAGTACAAAAACAACTATATATTCTTGGCCATGTAGAACTAGCAAAATTTATCCTCTAACCGACGTCACTTAAGAAGTAATTGAATTGAAAATTTTGTTAGTCACAATAACTAAAGACAAGCCCAGGTGTATCTACAAAATATCCAGATGAGATATCTACTTATTTAGCACCCATTTTTGAATTTATTAATTCTAAAGTGCCATCAACACAAAAAATATATACACCAATATTCATGGGAGCAACTGCTGGAATGAGATTATTAGATATTAATAAATCAAATGCAATAATAGATGAGATTAGAAAGTAGCTGAGTAAGAGTGGTTATTTGTTTGAGGATGATAATTGGGCTAGAATTATATCAGGTCAAGATGAGGTAACTGAAAATTTTATAAACTAATAGGCCACATATCTTTGGTTAGGAATAAGGTATCTTTTGGGTAATACTGATGGAAATTTAATCACGATAGATTTAGGAGGTGCTTCAACTTAGATTTCTTTCAAAGTGGATTATATCTAATATGAATCAGATATAGTGACTTTAACAATGCCTGAAGAAGAAATTAGTCTGTATTCCATTTCTTATCTTGGTTATGGTAATGATTAAGCTAGAGATGCTGTTCTTGCTAAAAGCATTAGTGGAACATAAGTTATAAGTCCATGTTATCATCAAGGTTACAGTTCTAGTTGGACTTATTAAAAAGTTTAGTATTCTTTATCTGGAAGTGGAAATGTGGAATAATGTCAAGCATTGATATAAACTTTCTTAAATAGTTAATGTAGAACCGTAAGTGATTAGTTATGTGGAATAAATGCTATAGATCAACCTTAGATACCATCCTCATATTCTATTTATGCAGTAAGTGGTGTGGCAACAATTGCCAATTTCCTTTAACTTAATACATTTAAAGTATAATTTTTAATGTATTAAAAATAGTTACCATAATTATTAAGTTAGGCTTAAGAATTCTGTAAGATGAGTTGGTCATAAGTTTAAGGCAACTCTACTTATTCTTCAAATCCATATGTAGGAACTAATTTTTTCTTATCACTCTATGTTTATGAACTATTATCAATCGGATACAATATTCCAGACACTATGTAAATCACATAGATTATAATTTAGGGATATAAATTCTCCATTAGTAATCAATTCTTAAACACCAACTTGGGCTATGGCTGCTGTGTAATATCAGTTGGCTTAAGTAGACTGTGATTTAGATAGTTCTGTTTGCCATGGATCAATTATAAATTTGATTGCATTCTTTTGCTTGATTCTATTTTATTCGTGAATTGTGCTTTTGAAACTAATATAATTATTATGAATATTGAAAAATAATTAAGGGAAGATTACACACATGATTTTCATACTTTTCTTAGAAAAAACGATACAGACACAAAACAAAAAGTTAAAACAACTCTTATTCCTTCTCCTTGGTAACCTAACCATCCTTTTAGATTAGTTTGGGATATTATGTCGATGCTTTTTATTGTAATACAAATGATGATCATACCTCTTATTTTATCCTTCTAGATAGTTGATGATAGAACATCTTTATTCATGGAAATTATGGATGATTTCTTTCTAATGGATATTCTTATTCAATTCAACTGTGCTATCTATATAGACGGTAAATTAATATTAAAAAGATCATCCATCATCTGTAATTATCTTAAATTTTGGTTTTGGTTGGATCTAATTAGTTCATTACCATATGATTATTTTGTTGAAGTAAATATCAGCATTATGGTAGGGAGGCAATGTGTAAATGATTCGAATGTTGAGATTCTTTAAGTTTCTTAAAGTAATCAAAATGATTAAAGCTTTTAAATTGAAGCTCCTAATCAGAAGATTAGAGACATTTTTAGGAAATGACTTCTCATCCTTTATGGAATTTATCAAATTAACTTTTATAATAGTAGTTTTGGCACATTGGAGTGCCTGTATTTTTAATTTGACAAATCAAGATGATTATGATTACTTAACATCCTTCTATTTCACGTATAATATCAAATTTAAAAATTTAGAATTACAACAATGATCACTGTTGGCTATGGAGATGTCCATCCATACACTGCAGAAGAATAAATCTATGCTGTTTTTGCAATGATTTTGGCTTCAGGTGTATTTGGATACACAGCAAACAGCATGATTTCTATATTTCAATATCAAGATCCACAATTAACAGAATTAATCATGAAATAATAAATAATTAATAAATATACAAAAACACATGGGTGTTCTGGTCAATTAAGACATAAAATTCAGAATTATTTAGAATGGGTAGTAGAAAATGATTATGAAGTGAGATCCTCACTAGTTATTTGTGATCTCTCTGAAGAATTAAGAAATCAAGTCATTACTTAAATGAATTTAAGATTTTTTAAAACACTTCCTGTCACAATGTCTAGAGCTATTAAATTAAATGAATATAGTAATGTTTTATTAATTATTTTAAGTTCTTCCTCCAGAAACTAAAATTGATGATGACCATCATATTTATTATATTATATAAGGTAAAGTCTCAGTTATGGGAAATAATATCCATCTTGGAGATGCAGAAAAATGTTTTGGAATAGTTAATTTCTTCTCTAATATCCCAAGAACTGCTGAACTTATAACAACTGAAACTACTAATGTAGTCAAATTGTCAAGATAATAATTTATATAATAGTTGAATTATGAATAATTCTAAAAATTTCATATGATAAAACAAAAACTAGAAAATAATGATTATCTTGATTTAGATATCAAATGCTTTGGTTGTAATAGAAAAGGACATGTTATTAAATATTGTTAATAATTTCATTACATATCTTTAAGATTAAAGAGACCAAAAATTAAATTCTTGAGAACTAGGAATTAGAAGTAAAGAACTATGTACAATTAATTCTTAATTGAATATTACTAAATGATGTAAGCAAGAAGAATTAAATCTTAAGCAATTGTTTAATAAGAAGAACTTAATTTACCTATAAATTATAATATTGATATTGATGAAATCAAAAGTTACATCTATTTCGACCCAGAGTGGAATATAAATGAAGTTTTAAAATCATATCGATTAAAAACCATCTATCGATATTGTATTATGGTCATTAAAAAGAATTTAAAATTCTTAATTCGTTAAAACCACCAAAGGTGCAATAATGTAAAACGATTTCGTTTAAAGACTGAACTCAAATTAAAGTATATTGATAAAATTAAAGATTAATATATGTAACAAAAGATAATGGATTGAAATACAGTATCATTGTTATATTTATGATTTATTTTTTAACTTTTTCTCTAGTTAAGGAAATCCTATAAATACAGCTGTTATATTATCGAAGGTTTTTCTTTGTAATGACAATCTCATGATGGCTTCCACAGCCTTTCCCCCAAATATATGAATATTTGAAGTTTATACATTCCAAGCACATTAAATAACTTCTTCACTACTCATTTTATCATAGATACCATCACCTTAATCAAATGAATAAATTACATGCTAAAATCAAGAATTCTTAATCAGTAATTTATAACTAAAATATATCTGGTTCAGCTGAAATAACATTAGGAATTCCTCCATATTTAGTTAATTTAGCCTCAGCATCTCCAAATGTTCTTGATACAGCTAATCTTCCAGGTAAAACTCTATGTGGTCCTAATTAAATTTCACCATTTAATTATTAAAGTTATGTTTAATAAATTTATCCTCCAAATTTAGTTACTCTTTATTATTCTTCTTATGTTGAAGGTTTATGATCAACTGTTATTGATTTCCCTTTACCACCTTAAGAAATTACTGCTCTAGAATCTCCTATATTTGCCACATAACAATTATTATCTACAAACAATGCAAATACAGCACAACATCCAGATTTATCTAACACTTTCTGATCTGCCATTTCTAAATAAGTTTTTTCTGCCTTTGATACTCCTCTTTCAATTGCAAGTTTAGGATTATTAGGAAAACAATCCTCTTTTATAATCTATTTCATATCAATATTTTTACATATTAATGTAAATTATCTCTCATAAAGTCTGCACATTATGATCCTCCATGACCATCATAAACTGCAAAAAATGAACTCTAAGGCCAATATCCTGAATTTGAATTCGAATTTGGTCTCATTAAATTTAAAATAATAGAAACTCTGTCTTCGTTATATTATCTAACTAGACCTTAGTGAGTATTTGCTGCATATGCAGATACAATCCCGATATTTTTTTGCGAAATTTTTGATGGTTCTATTACAGGAATACTTTCTAATGGAAGTAAAGGCGAAGTATTCCTTTATTATTATTTACTTTTAGTCACTGTAGGTTATGATTATCTTGATCTCAATAATTCTTTTCTTAATGGAGGTAAGACTGTTGAATCATCTGGTCTTGGTTAATCTAGACTTACATTTACTCTCTTGGCTGTGCTTTTTGGCTAAGTTTTCTATGTAGATAATTAAAAATAAGAGTAATCTTTGACTAATGATGTTGATTTTGACATTTACTTTTATTGGAATCATCTATGTAACTTGATTTAGTCTTGCTAATCTTAGAAGATAATTAAGAATTCAAAGCTTAAGCAGCTACATAATATTACGATCTGATATTTGGTATTCCTTTTAGTGGTTATTATTATTTCATTATATAAATAATATTAAAATTGAAACTATTCAATCAGATTTTGTAAATAACATGTTTTCATTTCCCTTCTATTTCAATTTAATTTCTCTTTATTTTCCTATACCCTTCCTTTAAACCATTTTTCACTCATAATCAAATTTGATATATTTTTCCTTTTTTGATTTCTGAGTAATACTGTTAAATGTTATGAAGAGATTTTAGTTTAGTATATTTTTACTTATTGTCAGGTCATTCATTATTGCATTTAAATACCGAGTTTCTGTAGGTTTAAAGAAAATTGTGGTGCTAATATTATAACATCTATGAAATAATTATTGTCTAGTAGTTTTATCATTTATAATTCTCATTTTAGCAAGGAATATAAAGTGATTATATACAAAGATACCTTAGAATAATATCATGAATTAAGCAAATTTGACTATTGTTTTGATTGTCAAGAATAATTAGAAATTTTGGATGATATGAATCTGACATAATGGGTAAATCTAAATTTATTGATTGGAATCAAAAATTAATTTAAATTTATTATTTTTATAATGATAATTTGGTTCCTTATGATTTATAATTATCTATAATCGGTTTTAAGAGGTTCTTAAATTATAAAATAGACTTCTAAATAATTAAATTGAAACAAATATTCTTTTTTTTTCAAACTCTTTTGTTGATTGATATTTTATTAACTAGATTCTAATTATTTTAGCATTAATTTTCTTTATTATTTTAATTTTTAATGCACTTCATTTTTTCTGATTGATTTATTATGCTTTTTAATTAATTTATTCCTTATTTTAATCTATGATAAATACTTTAAATCAATGTTTATTTTAACTCTTTAACATCTTATTATAATTCCTCATCTAGATCATATGTTTATGAATAAATATTGATATTAACATGTTCTGTCTTTGAATAATTTCTTTTTAACCCAATTGGAGAATCTTCAATATCTTCTTCGACAATAGCTATTAGAATTACATTATGAATTACGTTGATCAGAAATGTACAATGAGATTTTTTTATTTAAATTCATCATTGCAAATTCATTAGTAATTGATTTCCTTAAGTTATTGTAGTAATTAATTAAATCAATAGCTTATTTTGATAGATTCTTGGAATGTCCTTTTTTTTAATGCATAATTTAACGAATATTTATTAATAAATCAAATAAAATAATACCTCTTCACACTGTAATCTTCAAATTCTTTAGATCCTTCCATAATTTAGCTCATAATATCTGCTGCTCCAAAGCAGTAACTCATACCTCGTGATCCATGACCTGCATTTATAAATACGTTTTTGAACCCAGGCACTTCGCTAATTATAGCTACATCATCTGGGGTTAATGGCCTAAAACAACTTCTAACAGTAAAATCACTCATTTTAAAGTCAAAACCATTTTGTTCATTGAACCTATTTAATATTTAAATAGCTCCCCATTCACTACTTGCATCAGTTGATGGAGTATCATTGCAAACCTCTGCACACCCTGCTAACCTTAAATGTCCATTAAGATTTGTTGCAAAATAATTTGGAGTATTTAAAGTGAATTCTTTAACTAAAGTCTAATTGAAATTTTATGGTGCAGTCCTTCCCATAGCCCAACCCTTTGCTGGTATTATAGGGAGATTTAATCTTAATTTATGAGCTAGCCATTTGCTCTTATGTGCTAAACAAATAACAAAACTATCTCCTAACACAATTCTAAAGTATTTATCATATATATATATACCCTTTAGTTGTTTGGATTCCTTTTACATTTTTATCTCCATCTAATACAAAATTTTAAGCAGAAGTAGAATATGCAATTGCAAATTAGTTTGGAAAATTCTCTTAACAATACCTAAGCATAGTTTATGTTAATTCTCTGGTTTCCAAATTTGATTCAGTAATTAATATCAAAGCTTTCTTAAATCTATTAAAGAGTTTCAAATTTGATTCTGTTTTTAAATCTGATTTTGTAAATTATTCAATTTATTCAAAGGAATCAACTTTAAGATGAGGGATTCCTAATAATACCAACCTATCCCTATAGGCATCAACTTTTTAATCTGAAGCAAAAAACCCTAATTATCCTTTTGCTATTAAATGTCCCTTGAATAATCCTGAAGGCCTTAACTTTTCAATATCTGATAAAGTTAATGATCCAATTCTTAATTGTTTTCTTGAATTTTCTATTTATGCATAGCTAATTTTATATTTGATGTTAATACTCTGTCATACTCAATAATAAACTATTAATTCCCCATTAAATAAAATTAGATTCTAAGAAAGCATTCATGTTAAATCTAACAGTAGTCAATTCTGGTTTCTCAAATATGTTTTTTATCATATAGATTAGATTATCCTAATCTTAATAAATTATTAATTACTCTTGTGACTAATGGTAAAAAGTACATTGGATTAAAAACATTTCCATTAAAGGCACTACACTCAGATGCAACAGTATTAGCTTATTCAATAACAGTTACATTATAGCCCATTCTTAATAATTTTAATGCTTAAGAGATTCCAATTATTCCTAATAGTAAATTTATAAATATTACCTCCTCCAACTACAACAACTTTTTCTTTATTCTTGATATTATTAACACTATTTATTGGATGAGCTATTAATGTCTAATCTTTAGATTTGGTCATATTTCTTAACACCAATTCGTTGATTTATTCTTTTGTAAGGAAAGTATTTGTTAAATATTCACGATATTTTCTTCCTTAATCAAATCCATAAACTCCAATAGCTGCTCCAACGATTAATTTGAATAAGCTAAATTTACTTTTTGGCTCTTCATTAAACGTTGCTGTTGAGAATCCCAATTTCAAAATATTACGAATCATTTTAGATTAAATTTATTTATATATTTTTGATAATAAAATGAAATTCATACTTTATTAGACTAGATTTTCATAGATTCTATTTCTAAGTTATAAATGATTCAATTAAAGAAGAACATACTAGTTCAGAATAATAATTATGTAGTTTGTTAAATTTCAGTAAATTTAAAGTAATTTTACAGGTTTAACAATACTTTAAATATTTTTAATATATTATTTTCAGATAAATAAAATAATGTACTAACAGAGATTTGCAGCAACTAACAAAATATAATAAAAAACATTATAGGAATATGACATTCAACCTGTGAAGAATCCAATTAATCAGGGAAATAAGAATATTTAATAAGTTTAATAAATTTACAATCTTTAACAAAGAAATACTAGAGGAATGTAAATAGAAGACAGAGATTAGGGAATTTAAATTAAAGTGTTTCAAAATGCAACTAAGACTAATTTAGATTAAAGATCATCATCTTAGCAATCTAAATAAGATCTTTCTCTTTAAAAAAGATTGTTTTCTGGTTTAGAATCAGATTAATCTTTTTCTAAAATAAACTCAACTACATCTTAGGAACAAGAGAGAAATCCAAGAAATAAAAGTGACATCATTCAAATAAAACTTTTAAAACCTTTAGATTAAAAATTCTTTAGTTTTATTCGAGAATATGGTTATATAATAGGGGATTAGACTCATGATAATTAATCTTCATTTACTGTGAGTACAATGGAACGATCCAGATTGCTTTCTAATGAAAGATAAATTGTTTATAGTAATTCTCCTCCACCTTCAAAAAGTATGAATAATTATTATTCTTTATAGCTTTTCGAACAAAATTATTTAACCATGTTAATTGATTATTATTTTAATTATCTATATTATTATAGTTAATAATAATGTTGCCCTTATTCAAAGTTTTCTCATTGGTTGTCAGGGTATTCGCTCGGCCAGTGATAGCAAGAACAAAAGCTGCACATTTAAAGAAAGCTTAATCAGGACATACAAATTGGGTCAAGAAATTTTATGTTCGTTTAGGAAATTTCTAACATAAATGGGATGTAATGAAATTCTGAAATATAGTAAAAAATAGACAGCAAATTTATGGGTATTGATAAAAAAAGTAGTGATTTTTTCTTTAAGCCTTTGAATGATGAAGTGGCATTAGAAAAAGTAATCTAAATTAATAAGTTTGTAAGGGAGTTGAATTCTTTTACGAAATCCTTATCTATGCATTGCTGATAACACTTCCAACCTATGAAATGTATACTGCATAATAAGACTCTAAATATAAGAGTGAATAAAATACTTAAAAATTAAATGTAAATCAATATCTAAAGTAGAATTTGATGAATTAAATTGAAGAGAATAAATAACACTCTTAGATTAACATTTAAAAATTGGATGAATAAGATTAAATTAGATAGGATCTATTGAAATAACTTAACATTATTTCTATTTAATCTTTTGCACAATTAGATGATTTATCAAAGGTTTCTCTTCAATTTTATAATAATAGAATTGGAATATAAAATCCTAATAATTGATTGAAGAAAATACAAGATTAAAATAGGAGCTAGAACACTTAAAACAGAAATATTTCAAAGATGAAAATCAATGAGTTTGAGTTTATAATTTATATATATATTGAATTATTCAAAAAGCAGGAATTCCTTATTAGTTTAGATGGATAATAAATTGCAATATATTTATTTATTATATATGAAATAAAATAATCATACTTAGTTTCCTCATACAAGTATTGATAGACTTAAAAAAGACATAAGTAAAACATTTGCCAATTAAACAACAAAATCAGAATAGAGTATCAAATTGGATTAGTATAAGAAAAGAATAATGAATGTATTATCCTAAATGGATGATAAGACATAATAGGTTTAAATATAACAAACCTAATCAGAAATATCTATCAAGCTACTTTTATCAACTAAAAATGCAATAATTGAGAACATTAAAGTACTTCAACCATCAGATAAGAATCTACAAGCTATAGAGAAAAACCTTGATAAATTATTTACAATACAAGAGGAATTATAGGAGTTTCCTTAAAATAAAGAGATAAAATAAATATTATGGAAAATAGAAATGAAGATAACTTAATAAACAAATTTAACAAAGTCAATGAAGGATGATAAGAAATGTTAAATATGTTTTGAAAAGGAAAGAGAATATGTTGCTATACCATGTGGACATTATATATATTGTGAAGATTGTAAATGTCTAATTAAGAATGATTGTTTGCTTTGTAGAAATCCCATAACTTCTGTATTGAAAATATACTAATGATTATAATTTAAAATCTATTCCAAAATTAATACTATCTTAAACTCTAACAACATCATATAAATGAATAAATAAATATAACTGAATTTTAAATTAGTATTTATTGATTACTTTTAATTACTTCAAAAGTTTAAATGAGCTAAATTCTTAAAATCAGCCAAAGTCATTGGACGAGGACAAGGATTTTAGTTTCGCTTACAATATTCACATTCATCAGGTAAATATTCTTCATCCAAATTTTCTATTTTTTTATATTAATCTTTCCACCAAGGAACTCTATATTAACAACCAACCCTATGAAAATGAGCACCTAATTTTTAATTTATATATAAAATACCATGTGCAATAATTGGAGGTCTATGAGCACTACAAGCAAAACAAAATTCTATTAAACAGTTAGTACATGAGACATGTTCACATCCATCATTTTTCATATAGATTTCTAAACAACCAGGACAACAACTAACTCTTTCATCTTGTAAGGCTACTTTTATTTCATCTAGTCTTTATGGACATTTTGAATCTCCATGATCTGAATTTCTAAATTATTATTTATGAAACATAATAATACTTGCAAACCCAACATATCTTATGAAAACATTTTGGACATAAGAAACCATTTTAATTTTAAGGAGCCATACCTTTAATACTTGCTTAACAAGATTCATTTGGACATATAATATCTATGATTCCATGTTTCATAGCTCTTTCAGTTAATTTACTAAATTCATCAGAAGACAAAGCATTCTTAATTTCCTATTGTTCAATAATATGTTCACATGGTTTCATAGTTTCTCCTTCAATAAGTTATATTGGACATTTAAAGAATTTAAAATTCCATTATCCTGCATTAAATTTTACCTTAATTAAATTAAATTAATATTACTTTGATCCAATCTTCCAAACAAGAGCTACAAACTTTATGATCATCATGTAAATTTCTAATTAAATCAGGTTAATAGATTTCAGTAAAGCAAATTGGACAAAACCATTTTTAAATCATACTAATTTCACTTTTAGATTCATTCATGGCTTCAGAAATATGACTTTAATATAATTCATTTACTATCTCTTTTTATTCATATTTGACACTTGATCTCATAATTTAAGAACTACTCATTTTATTGACTTAATTTATTATCAATTTTTTAGGCTCAAAGTCTAAACTATCTCTTTATTTAATTGATAATTTTAATGCATTTAGATCAGATTGAGCTCTGATTATAGATGCTCTATTTTAACTAGAAACAAGATAGTCATTTTATAAATTTAAACTAGCTTCAAAGTCTGTATTATCTACACTTTTTTATCTTTTCTTTTCAGATTGAACTTGTTTATATGAATTTACAGAAACTTTTTAAGAATTGACATCATTTTTAGATTTATTATCTTGAGATTAATATTTTGGTGGTTTAACCAAAGCATGTTCATCAGAAGGAAATTATTCAATTTTTTAGATTTGTTTATCAGCAGATTATTGATCATCAACTCTTTTAAATTCAATTTCATCTTCAGTATCATACTCTTTACATGTAACTGGTATATTTTATATTGTATTAGCTTAAATACGATTACGATCTCTTAAATCTCTTTCACTTGAATCAGAATTTTCAGGCAAATCATTATCTAAATCTTTTGCTATTAATCTACCTGCCAGATTTAACTTTTTTTATTATTAAAAATAATTGGGAGTTTAATTATTTTGTGATTGAAATAAAGAATTATTAACTAAATATCTTGGTACTGAAACTTTATCACCTGAGACAATTTGATTTTAACAAATAGATTAAGGTCTCTTTTAATAATTAACCATTTCTGTGATTTAATCTCTAATCATAGTAACTTAAGAGATAATTATATTTTCTATAAGTTCTTCTGTTTATTTTAGATTTTATTCAGAATTAAATACAAATTCTTAATGCAGTTTTGGATCTAAATTTAAAAGTTGAAATAAATTATAACTTTCTCTTGAAAATAATTCACTAATTTTTATAGCTTATCTATTAGCAATAAGTGTCTATGCTTCTCCTAATTTAATGATTTAGAGCATCTTAACAATCCAAAATTTATTGAGATTAGAAAAATCATGTGTAGCTTAATTTAATATACTTTCAATTATTTATTATAAATATTCTACAATAGCTTTTGGTTGATTAGTTTGAAATAAATATTTTCTTTAATTAATAATATTTTGGATATATATAATATCTTGTGTAGATGATAGTATTCTGACAGCAAAATTATTTTATTATATTTCTAATAAAAAGGAAATAGTCTTTTCTTCACTTTATTATTAATGAATTCTTCTTTTTATAAGATAATTACTTTTTGGTTCAAAAAAATTAATAAAAAAATGTATAGGACAACTTAAAAGATGTGAAATGGCTACAATTTCATAATCTTCTAAAATAAAATGATTTTTTGGATTAATTTCTAAATCATCACTACTTAATTTCTTGATAATCTCTTCTCTAGTTAATTATGTTATAAATCTAGAAACTGGTGTAATCTTTTCATAATCAGGTTTAAGATATAAACTTAATGCTATTCCTCTTGACAATTTGAATAGAGTATTGATTCCCTATTCATGATCCAATAGAGAATATATATATTTTCTTTGTTTTAAGAGGTACTCTTAAACAATTTATATCTTTTAATAATGTTATAGATTATTCTCAATTTTACGAGAATCAAAGGGCTATAAATTAGTTATTATAGTATTAAATGATTTCATTAAATTTAAAATGTGTTTTTACATTAATGGGGGATAGTCTTTGTCATTTGCAATTCTTCCCAAGAACTCATATATATCATAAAGTTTTTTTAGTTATTACCAACTCGTCAAAGTGTCAAAAATGTTAGCAATCATTAAAGCAGAAAGGAATTTGTATCTATCCTTTTGATTTTCTGGTAATTTGTATTAATTTGAACATCGAGGGAATTCACATACGAATTGATTCCATATTTCTTTTTTTATACTAGCATGAGGTTAAACAACAATGCCTGTAGAGTTGAATTCCATTAGTTTTATTAAACTTAAATTTATATAAATAATAAATTGTGTAAAAAAACAAATCATATTTATTTCACTTTTTCGATTATATTGAAAAAGGTCGTTTTTGAAACTAATCAGCAATCTATAAAGGAATATTATCATTTTCTTTGTCATATAAATTGAATTAAAATAAGTAACATTCAAAAATGTTATTTTTTATTTCATAAATGAATAATTAAATTTCCCTTTGTTTTTCTACTACATTAAAATCTTAACTTGGATATTCTTCAGCCTTCATAAAGGCAACTTCTATTTCAATTTTCCCACCTATAGGAATTTTGACTTATGATTGAAAAACCTTTAATAAATATGAAGAAGAGACAATATTTAAATTCAAAACCTTTCCCGTAGAATTAGCATAAGATATCTTGAAAGGATGTGCTTATCTAAAATAACAATCAAATGTAAACACTCTTTTAATTTATGGCATATTAGAACTGATTTGAAATAACCATGAATAAACCATTTCATTGGTTGTAGAATCTACAGCATTTACTTTAACAATATGAGAATTAGATGTCATCTAAAATACTTTAAATGGTATAACTGTGATTTGATTCTTTTCAACCCATATAGGTTTATCAAACGGAGATTCAAACCAAATTTTATCTTGATTCAAACTGTGAAAATAGATTTATCTTTTTTTATCAGATTAAAATTCAGTTTAACATTATGTTGCTTAACCAATTACTGTTGATAATTTAATAAGATTTAAACTAGTAATTTTAACACATGTTGATAATAATAAATAATGACAATGTTTATCTCTGTAAAAGAATAATAAAAGTATAATTTATTTACCAATATCACTTGTTTTCAACTCTAATTTAATTCTCATATCATCAGGATTTATTGCAAAAGTAACTTCTTCTCTATTACAAATTATAATAGGTGTTTTCCTATATTTAATTTCACAAAAGCAAAATACTTAAGGTAAAAACAATTCAATTTATGAATTTGGCTACCGATAAAAATCAAAATTCATATCAATTACTTAAGATTTAGGTAATACTTTATATAATGAACCACATATAGGTTATTATTTCTATTTCAAATAAACAGCAATCTCAATTTCAGTTGTAAATTCAATTAAAGTATAGAATATGATGGCAATTATGCATTTCTATTATGCATGACATTTGAATGAATCTTATTCAACTTCAACTCTTGAATGAAATGCAATCCCTTTTGTTTCATATATAGATTCTAATTCTTCTCCACTAACTAAATATGTAATTATGGGTGGTGATATTTCTACAGTAATAATTTTATCTTCATCAGAATCATTTGCATATTCAATAAATTAAATACATTTTTCACCTACAGGTAAATGTAAATTATTTGGAATCATATGAGATGGTAAAACAGAACTTAAAATTTAATAACGATCCCATTTCCTACTTAATTCTACTGCTTATAATTTTAGAAAGTCATCCTTTGTACTTAAATAAGTAAGTATATCTGATCTTTTAGACTTAATTCTTTCATTCACACGCATTCTTTCATCAACATCATTAATTTTCACATTCACAACTGCTTAATGTCCATATTCAGTTAGATCTTTTGGTTTGTCTGAAGTTATTTTTTTTCTTGCTTATGAAATTTAAGATTATGGTTTAAGTTGAGAAATTCTAATTTTAATTCTATCATCTGCTCTTACAGCTGAATCTGAAGTAATTTTTGATAAATTCACATATTACGTTTAAATCTTTGATTTATTGTCCATTACTTAATTAAAATAAACATTTTATGTGACTGATAACAATGACTGAATATTCAATGTTTAACTGAAAGCATTTTAATCAAAATTTGTTACAGTTGCAAAATTAGAATCTTAACTAATTCCAATATTTTATATAGTAATTGTGAAAATACCATATGTGATAGTCCAATCATAACTTAATACTTAGACTTCTTAGATTGAAAATATATCACTTTTATCCTCTCTTATTAAAGAATTCAATGGTATTTAACAATATCCATAATTTTCACCTGTTATTGCATCCAATACTCTTATATAAGCATTTTTAAACAGAAGGTAATATACAAATTTTAAGTCATTTTCTACTTCAAATACAAAACAAGGTTTTTTTCCAAATGTTTTATTAGTAAAATAATCTTCATATGCTAATTTCAGTTCTTAATCATACCCAACTTATCTCTAATAAAATCATATTAAAAAAATATTACTCTAATTTATTCTATCGTAGGACACTCTTCATAAATAAGAGTATTTGATTTATAAGTAGGAAAATCATAAAAATCAATTAATAATTACATAGATAATGGTATTTAATTTACTGTTCCTTCAAATCTTCTTTTTTCAAATTATTCCAATGTAGGCATATCTGGTTTGAAACTCACAAAAGTAATTTATATTTGACTTTTGGGGTATAAACCTTCTTTTTCAACAATTTCTAATAGTTTTGTATTATTAACTTCATAATAAGCATCATATTAGGAATCTAAAAATCCTTGAGCTTAAGATAATAAAACAAATGGATTATGATGAACAACTAATTCTTTATTCATTTCATAATGAGATTATTTAGAAGTTTAAGTAACTTAAAAGGATTTCAATTAATCTTTATCAAGTTTCTATTAATAAATAAATATTTATTGTTTCTTTTGAAAATTTTCAGCCATCTTCCACATTTCATTATACATATTCCTTGTTCTAATTTAAGTTATTATATAATACCTACCTTTATAAATCTGCTTCTTATGATGCTCTTAAATTCGAAATTTCTTTCATTTATTATTCTCTTTTCTTCGATAAATCATCACATTTAATTTAATATTAGACTAAATCATAAATAATCAAATACAATCTTATTCTTCTATTTCTTTTTAAATTTAAATAATTTCTAGAATATATTAATAAATTACATTAAAGTTTAGATTCCAAAGAATTGATTTATTCTTACGCTTGTTGTTTAGCTAATTTTTATTTTAGTGCCTGTTATTATAATTCGTAATCTGAAAGCATATAGTTTTTATAATAATAATATAATTAAAATGAAATAAAATTGTAAATATTTGATGACAAATTTAAGAATGCACAAACATTACTTAATGTTTTCTGTAGTGCAGGTATTGCTCTCAATTATGATATTAGTGTATGTATGAACTTTTAACATTTAGATAATAATTGACCCAGAATAAAAGTAAACTATTTAAAATTAATTAAGTCTTAAGGAGAACATGGTAATCGAAGCAGAAATAATATTGACATTAGCAATAATGATAGATATTTGCATAAGAATAATTGCAGAAAGAGATGTAATAAATACATTTGATTAAATTCTAGTATTTTTTTAAAGATAACTGGAATATCATTGATTTAGCAGCATTCATCTTGATATTAATACTAATCAGTTTATATTATGTGTTTGAATTGCATTCGTAATTATTCATATGATTAGTAAATCTAGATAGATCAAAACCAATATCATAGAAGTGGATGACTCCCTAGGATTGATTTTAATTTTCTTACGTTACTTCATACAAATAACTAGAATTATCATTGCAATCAAGCAGTATTTATATTATACATATAATTTTTCAGATCTCATAAAGTAACACAAATGGGCAATGTTGATATTATAAAATTTGAACCCATTGATTTGGATAACTCAAAACATCAAGCGAGTGTGTACATTGATGATCATAATGAATCATATTCATTAATTTGATTATTCTATATTTATAAATTTTATGTAAATTTATAAACCCTCTTTGTCAATCTCAGGATTCAGACCATAGCCTACTGAATATTATCATAGGATATAATCTGCTAATACTATTCATAGTAATAGAACCATTCCATAACAAACTATATCATCTAATCGTAGTCAAACAAGAATTAACATTGCAAAACCTATAAGATCATTTATCATCAATAAAACTATTAAATCTAAACCCATTGAAGATGAAGATTTTGATGAAATTATTAAAACTTCTCATGATCAAGATCTATTTAGTAAATATTGTATTTATAAATTAGAGTTCAAACATAAATGTAATGCACCTTAACATTTAAGAATGGAATAAATCTATAGATTCATTTATGATAAAAAGACAAGCAATAAACAAAAATATTCTATGCAAAGTAAAATTAATTAGCAAGCCTTACCTGTGGCTAGTGGTTCTATTAGTATTATGTTAAATGTTGCCAGAAAGGATTATGGATTTAATTTATAATCCTTTAAAAAAAAGATAGCTCCAAAATCTAAATTTAAAATGAAATGGAAAACTATTCAATGGTTATTAAAGAATAGAAAAGATTCTATTAGATAAATATTTTAAAATTATTAATCTATTGTAAAATAAGCAAAAGACTTTCCAGATGGATTAAATAGAGAATAATTTTAAGGACTTCTTATTTCCTTTGGTTTAGGAGCAGATAAGAATTTAGCAGAGAAATTATTTTATGTTTTTGATGAAGATTCTAGTGGCACTGTTGATTATAAAGAACTTATAGTAGGATTAGAAGTTCTGAAAGATGATACAATTGATGAAAAATTAAAAAGTATGTTATTTTATACTTAAATAGAATAGTCTTTTTTGATTTATGTGATGAAGATGGATCAGGTAAAGTAAGTGAAAAAGAAATCTTTAATATTTTAAAATAAAATATCATAAATGAAAATGATAAATATTAACTAAAAATGGTTATTAGAGAAATGATCAAATAAGTTGATTTAGATGGAGATGGAGAATTAAATAAAGAAGAAATCTTATAGGCTGCAAGCAAAAATCCTATTCTAAGAAGATTACTTGAATAAACAATTTCTAATGTAAGAAGGATTGATGCAATCATATAAAATGATTTAGAAGAACCATTTCATTAATTTGTACCTTCTTCTGCCAATTTCATATAATAGAAGGAAGGAATTCATTTTGCTACTTAATAAAAGTTAATTGATGCTTTAGAAGAAATAGATAATGTTAGTATTTTTAATTTAATTCAAGATTCATGAAAAGAGTAAGAAAATAAGAGAATATACAAAACCTGAAAATCAAATGGGACTTACTACCTATTAAGGATTGCAAGAGAAAAAATTTCTTGATGACTCTTAATTTGATTGATGATATATAATTTTATTAATTAAATAAATAATAAAGATGTTAGCAAATGAATACCTAACCAAAGTTGCTTAACTCTTAAAAATGACCAGTCATTTTGAAACTCAAGTATGAGACCATAATACTTATCAAGTTAGAAGAATAAAGAATAAAATTGAGTATCACTCCCCATTTCTAAGCCAGAACCATTTATAATTTATTAATTACAAACTCAAAAGGAATCATGCGATGTGACATTATCAATTTGTTTAGGTATTGTATATATTTCTATGAAATTCAGAAATTTTATGTAAAACATAAACGAAAGAGAATTGGATTGTTTATTTTAATTATATTCTTCTGATAATTAATACATCAATTGGGATGACTTTTATTAATTAATCTGCCCTTTTGATATGTTTCTAGACACAAAAATTCATGACAATGTCAATGAACAAATTGTATCTGATATATTACAATAATTATAACGATTATTAAAGATTGAAGTAATGTACTTTAGATAAGCTGAACCTATAAGAATGATATTATTTGAAAAGTACAAAGAAAATGGAAAACAATTTTGTTCTCTCTTAGAAGATAATCAAAAGTTCTTACTAACTCAAAAGTATATTATATAATAAGAAAATTAGTTTAATCAATTTTATGAACAAATAAAAATTTTAATACAGCATTTAAGATATATTTTGTTTGAAAAAAAGAATTAAATGTTCAGAATAGAATATTCCATCTGAATCATTTATTAAATATTGTCCTCTCTTACCATTTTAAGTAATGATTAGTAAATCACCAGAATATCGTCTTATCATTATTAGATAACCATCCCCAGATATTGTTAAATCTGCTGAATTATTAAAATCAAAACCTATAGAACATATTATGACAGATATTCCTTAAATAAATTTAATTCTACCTTCTAATCAAGAAGAAGAAATATATTAATAAGTAGCCTCAGTACCTTAATTTAAGTAGCTTAAAAAGGCAGAAATTTCCAATTTTGAATTCTATACTGGAAAAAAACCAGACGCTACATTAACTTAATCAAATTTCAAGTTAAGTAAACCTGAAAATCAGAATTTCTATAATTAAAATGATTATGATCTTAAACTTACCAAGACTTAATCACATAATTTTTTTGGTTTTAAATAATCAATTCCTATTGATGCTGGAACTAGTCATCGTCCGGAGATTTCTAAAGATAATGATTAATTATTGAATAAATATCTACGACCATCAGCTTCAAGAAAAGGTGAATTACCTAAATAATAATAATTTTTTAAAGAAGATCAGAATTATAAGAATTAAAAAAATAAATCAGAAGAAATTTAATATATTGAAAAAAATAATTAGATTGATTAAATATAAGAAACTTAAAATAAACTTACAGGTGATTTCCTAAATGAACATTTGCATCCAATTAAATAAAAATAAGATTAGATTCTTGATTCAGGTACATTAACATAAACAAGAAAATATAAAATATTTGATGATATACCTAATAATTAATAATAACTTCAAACCAATATGTTATTTGATTCAAAATCAAAAATATTAGATTCAGCTTTTGAATCTGGAAATTTAAATTCATAAAATTTATAGTAGGTTCAAAAGAAATCTAAAAAATATGTAACTGCTTCCATGTCATAAGAAGAAAAGTTACCATAGTATTGATTATGAATATTAATAATTTCAGAATATTTTATATCTCCTTTTAAATTAGGAATTTTTATTTATTTTAAAATAATTACTAATACCATTAAATGAAAGTAATTACCATATTGCTTATTTTGTTTCTTTCAATTAATTGTGAAAATAGACTCAAAGAAAAAATAGATGAAATTGATGGTCTATTATTATTGGATAGAAACAATTACGATTATGCAATAGCAAAATATCCAAAATTAATTGTTCTATTTACTACTTATGGTTGTAATTTATGGTATAAAATAAATTCTATATTAGCTTATAGGTAAAATCTACATTCATTGAATTAGCAAAAAGATTAAGAGAATATGAAATATATGTGGCTGAAGTAATAGCATGTGAAAATCGAGCCTTGTCAATTAGAATGAATAGTTCATCATATCCAGCTGCTTATATGTATAATGATGGTGAAAAATCTGTATTTCCTAATGATAATGATTTGGAATTATTATTTGAGTATGCTTTACAAAATTAGTATGGATTAATCACAAATTTAGATTTACCAAAAGATGTATTTAAAATGATATAACATTTAGATTGATTTATTTATCAAAAGATCTAATATCGCAGTTTTATCATATTATACTATTAATGAGATAGCTGATATTGCCACGAAAATGCCTTAAATAAAATTCGGGAAAATTAATCAATAAATCAATCCTAAAATCTATGAAGCATTTATTACCAATAAGGCTTTTACCAAAGAAATATATTTTAATGGAAAATTAGAAGAATTGTATGACTTCATAGATAAAAATGCTTATCCATTAGTCTTTTCTTTAACTGAAGAAGAATTTAAAAAGGCAGAAGCTGAAGAATTGCCATTAATAGGAATGGTATTGGATCCAAATAGTTTTAATGATTTTATAAAAAGTTATTATGAGATTGTTGCAGAGGAATTCAAGGGTAAATTAAGATTTGTTTTAATTAATACAAAAAATGAATTGACTGTAAGAAGATTTCAATATTTTGTTGGTCAATCATTAGAATACAAGAGAATTTATTATTATAATTTTTATACAAAATATACAGTAAGTTTACCTTATGATGAAGGTTCAATTCCTAACTTTAGAAAGATAGTAGAATAAATATAAATTTATTCAGAATAATTTTGGGAAGGAGATGGTTATGTTCATGATTTGATTCCTTTAAACTATTAAATTTAGATTAATCAAAATCCAAATCATATTATCTTATTTAATGAAAGGAATGCTTGTGATTTATGTTTTGGTTTTAATGATGTTTTTAATGATTTATCAATTAAATATTTGCATCGAAATAATTTGGTTTTTGCTAAATAAAACAGAAGTCTAAAGCCAATAAGAGAAATAATAGTTGAAGAAATTCCTTCTCTTTATATATATTTGAAATAAGATGGATTGGTTAATTTGGTGATATATAAAGGCGAATTGTCAACAGAGGCCATTTCATAATATATCGAAGAGAATATTCCATTTACCAAATTTTAATCAGGGTCATTTCCATTAACATCTGGTAATGAAATAAATAATACAAATTTCAATAAAATTATTTTGAATAATGAAAAACCAGTTCTATTATTATTTTATTCCCCAAATTGTGAACACTCTAAAGCAGCAAACTAATTATTTGAATAATTAATTCCTCTTTTTGAAAATAAAGTATTATTCTGTAGAACAGATGCTACAAAGTATTAATTTGATGGATTTAATATGAATTCTTATCCTTCAATATTTTTTATAATTCCAAATGGAAAATAGATAATAAAATATGATTCTTAGTATAAATCGATAGAAAAATTAGTAGAATTTATTTATGAATAATTGCATATAAAAAAAAATTCTGAAACATTGATAAATAATGGAAAAGTTATAGGTGTGACATCTGATACATTCTAAGACATTGTAATAAATAGTAAGTAACATGTATTAGTTAAATTTTATGCTCCTTGGTGTGGACATTGTAAGAGTATGGCAAAAGAATATGAAGAGTTAGCAGGATTATTTCGAGGGAATAGGAATGTTTTAATTGCAGAGATGGATTGGACTCAGAATTAAGTTCCTACAGTAAGTATTAATGGATTCCCAACAATGATTTTATTTTATAAAGATGGAAATTCAGTAGAATAAATAAAATATAATAAATAAAGATAAGCAAAATAGATGAAATTGTTTATTGATGAATTGATGAATTAACATGATGAATTATGATTTATTAATAATTAAAACATATTTACTTAAATGATTTAATAGTTAAAAAATAAAAATTTTTATAAAAATTTATGAAGGATTAAAGTTCTGAATAAAATCCTGATTAATCAGATTCAATTAATAATACTGATGATCTTAAAACAGGTGTAAAATAGAGATATAGACTATATTAAAAGAGATATGCAATATTATTTTTATTCACAATGGCAGAATTATGCAATACAGCAGTCTATGCCACTTGTAATCCTATAGCAGTTGAAGTAAAAATTGTATATTTAATAAAGTTAAGTTTCATTTATGGTTAAGATACATCAATAATTACTCTTTCAGCAACTTTATATTTATTTATGCATCCATTATTTACATTTCCAGCTAGTTACTTGATTATGTACAAGGGAAGTAGCATGTCTGTAAAAATAGGCTCTATTTTAACTTTACTTGGAGTCTTTTCAAGATGTTTAGTTAGATAGTCGTAAGAACTTTAATATAAATTTAGTTTCATATATGTCTTAATTGGTTAAACATTATGTGGAATAGGTAGACCATTAATTCTAAATGCTTAAGCATCAGTAGCAGTTGAATGGTTTCCAACTAATTAAAGAACCAAATTGATGACAATGTTGAATTTCATAGTCACATTTAGTGGAATATTGGGATATATAATTCCACCTATATTTTTTGCAGGAGTTTCCATTGGTGAGAAATCTCCAAAAGAAGTATTAGACACAGGGGATTCAAGATTTATGTATTTGCTATTTTCAGAAGCATTATTTGCTGCAGTATTCTTAATTCCACTTTTAATCTTCTTTGAATCCAAACCCAAAACACCTCCATCAGCAGCTGCCTAAGGATCAACTTAAGTAATCTCTTTTACTGATAGTATTTGGTAGATGTTAAAAGACGTTAAATTTGTATAACAACTAATTCTATATTTTAGATCCAGATATTTACTTCCTTCACACTTTTTTATGGCTCTTACAAGGGATATGGTGTAGCGTTAGTATACATTTTGAAACCTTATGGATATCATGCATCTGATATTGCAATTTTATCAGTTATGCCTGTGATTGGAGGATTTCTTAGTTCATTAATTATCCCTACAATATATAAAAGTTGGGGGAAATATAAACCAATTATTATTATTCTAGAACTTTGCACTATTTTTACTTTCTATGGATTCCTTTGGGGATGCTACTTATAAAACTATGTTATGATGCTTGCTATGGCTACTTTACAAGGATTTTTCATTTTACCTGCAATACCTTTATTATTGGAATGGGGTTGTGAATAGATTTATCCATTAAATGATTCCTTCTGTATTGGATTATAATATTCAGGTGCTACTATGGGAAGTTCTTTTATTGCTTAAATAGTTAGTATGGTTATTCATGGTAAAGATGCAACTAAGTATATATTATGTATTTATAAGTATTTTAGATTTGATGGATTTTTGGGAATCACAATTATTTGTTCTTTATATACTTTAGCTATTTTAAGCATTCTATTTCTTAAAGAAGTCAAACATAAGTTGGCATTAAAAAAATCATTTGTTTCTCCATCAGATTAAATTGAAAAAGGTTTTCCACATCCATATACTGAGGTCAATCCTGATGATTTAGGTCTTTTTGATCCTGACAAAGTTTAGGATGATGATGATGATTCAGGAGGGGATGATAACTTAATTTAAAATAATAATCACAAAAATAATAATAATTCTGATAATAAATAATATTAAGTAGGAAACTCATTTGGAGGAAGTTGAAATGATGTTTTCTATATATATATTTTAGTACAATAATAATATAACTAATTTATTTCATGAATAATAATTTAAAAAGTACCTATAACAAAATTTCCGATGTTTTTTCGAAATCCTAAATTAAGACAGCAGTTGAATCTCTTTAAACTTATAAGGATAGATTAAAATTAATTGATTCTATTATAGATAGAAGATAAGAAATCATAAAAGCTAACGATTTCTCCAAAATTTAAAAATGTGCTCAAACCTTTAGTAAAATAGTCAAGAAGAACAAAAATCCTGAAGTAGATGATAATACAATTAACTAAAGATTCTAAATGTAAATGGTTATAAACTAATTTCTTCAAAAAAATATATAGAATTCTCTAAGTCCTTTATCAAGTCCTTAATCAATTTAGAATTTAGTCACTTAAACTCTATCGCATAAAAAGGATTTTACTTAAAAATAGGCTTCCTAAAGAAGAAGTCGTTTTTTCAGTTCTTAAGACTTATTTAATCATTAAATCAAATAGCTGGATATAATGAGCGATGAAGATAGGGACATTAAATCCTTATAAAGAAAAATTTAACAAAGTCTAATTCTCAAAACTAGAATTAAACATGATTAAAATCATAAAGTAAGAATTTTCTTGTATCTTTAAGGATGAGTAGAATAATTTAAAACTTTTTTTAAAACAATAAGGCTACTTTAGAAAAAATAAAATAAAATAGTGTTCAGAGCCAATATTATTTTCTTAAGCTGAAAGTGAATAATATAGTTAATCAAAATAAAATAAATTAAACATAAATGGAACTCAAGAAGTTAATAATCAATATCTAAATTAAATTTAATTGAACAGAAATTTACAATAGTTTGAGGATAAAAGAATACGAATTAAAGAAAATAAAAATTATCAAAAAAAAAAAAGAGAAATCCTTGATAAATCTAACATTATACTATGTTCATTCAAAATATGATTATTCTCATCAGTTTACTTCTTATATCACTTAACCATCTATCAAATAAGGAATTACTTATCCATTATTTCCAAGATTATTTAAGATATTTTTGGATTTAAGATTCTTACCACTTTACATTATTTTTCCAAATGGTTTCTTTATTGTATCTACTAATTTTAAACCTTATAATTTTTGTCCTAATTTTCTTAATTTCCACCCTTTTTTTATTGTCATAAAATAAAATGAGTATTTTGATGACTCAGGGTATTATCTCTTTTTGCCAAAGTACTTTTATATTTTTTAATATCGTTTTATTACAATATCATAATTACTAAAAGGAAAAAAATGAGTAAAAATCTACATTTTATCAAATTAAGAATATATTTATGGTATAATAGGTAGGTATGTTTAGTTATCCATCAGAGAGGTCAAATTCTGATTGCCATCTGTAGCCTCTTAAACTTGTTTTGTAAATGTCTTTGTAGTTGAATGTTTCTTACCTGTTAATCTTTTTACAATATTTTAATTTGGAGATATTTCAAATTCTGAACTCAGTCTATCTGGTGTTGTGCTTCTTTTCAAAATTTCTTATTATAATTTATTTTAAGTAAATGTTTTAGAACGAAGAGAAACTTATCGAGGTACTATATCTTCAGATGATTCTTTTCTAATGAAAGTAATTTTTTGTTTTTGAACTCTTTCTTAAATAGCTTTTTACCCTGCTGCTGGAATAATTACTTGATCTTTTTCTTCAAATGATGATTCTTCAGAAATAGGTTATTCAATTTCATAATCTTTTGCAAAATCAAACTTTTTGCTTTCTCTTAAACTTGCATTTCCAAAACCTGCTGTTTACAATGTTCCTCTTGGATTAACTACTTTTCTTGTATATAATTTTTAATCATCCTCTTCTTCATTGACTACTTGATTAGGTTTTTAACTAACTCTGCTTAATGTTCTTGAATTACTTCTTTAATTAAGTGTTGAAGGTACATCAATTTCAACTAAGAATAATAATTTTAATTTTTTACTTTTAGATTCATCTTCATAAGTATAATTATCATTAGCAATTTGAGAAGGTTAATCATTTTCATCATTTTCATTATCAGTAGGTTATTGATAAAAATCTGTTTAAAAGTCTTTTGCTCTTTAAACTAAATATTTATATTTATCCCATTTATGTTTAAAGGCTTTGGCTCCTCTACTAATTAATTTAGAACGAAGTTGATAATGCGGATAAAGCTCTTTTTTTAAAATTGCTTCTTTATCTGCACAAAAATGTAAGTAATTGCAAGAATCCATTAAATGTAAATTACTTTAACAACTATAACATTACATTTATAAAGAACTAAAATCTCCTTATTTTAATTAATGTTTCACTTCACAAAACTTTTCATTATCATTTGGAAATGATGATAATACCTTTAAAAAGTTTTCTCTTTTTATTTTAAATACTTTTGTGAATCCTCTCGAAATAGCTGTACATTTTCTAGGTTCTCCTGTAAAAAATGAAATTTCACCAAAGAAATCACCTTAAGATAGATATTTTAAACTATTTCTTTTGACTCTTTCATTTAGATTGTTCATACATTCAAAAATTAATTCAATTTCTCCTTTAGTAATTATATATAAACAACCATCATCTATTTAATTAATTGTTATAATTCTCTCTTCGGGTGAAAAACTCTATTCTTCCATTTATCCTAATAAACATTTGATCATTTTTTCAGAAAATAATTTAATAATTACTTTGCAATTTCTTAGAATATTTCCTCTTAATTAAAATTACAGTTCATCTTATAAATGGCTACTTAATTTACAAATGATTTAAGAAACTTCTTCATCATTCATATTTTATTCCTCCTGCCAAATGTATTCTAAATAACTCCTAATCCTAGTTTGTAGTTCAAATTATATCTTATTTTTTGACATAAAAGTGTTGATTAGAGTAACACTTCTACTATATTCCATAGTCCCTTTATACATATTTGATACAAATATTCCAATACTATTTACTGAATAAGCAAAAACAATTGAAGCTATAAACATAGTCAAATTATTAATCAATAATTCAATATTATTTTTCGCAGTAATATCTCCATATCCAACTGTTGTCATTGTCATAGTCGCCCAATATATTGCTTTGTTATATTTTGATGCATTTCCTTAATCTCTCAAATTATAAGCATCTAACCAAGAATAAGAATCATTATAAAAGGCTGCACCATGCCAAACACATGCACAAATATGGGCAATAAATAAAATTATCATTGTTAACTTTAGTAATCCCACTAAATCATTTAATGATCCATTTAAATTGAAAAATCTTTAATATATAATGTAATATTACTCTTGTATTTAAGCTAATATCTTATTTATTTTTGTCATTCTCAATACATAAAATATCACACAAAATATTATTTGGAAAGTCAAGTTACTATCTAATTCTTGATCTTCATCACCGTCATTTAAGGTGAAGAATTGAATTGTTACAGTACTTATTGAAACCTTATTTACTAATATACATCTTTATATTTACAAGGTCTACAAATGCATATTGCTTAAAATAATTAACTAGTATTCTTTTTCTGTCTGTTATTATAATCCCTTTATGGATAAATGCTAAATTCAATCCAACAACTACATCAAAACTTAATATTGCTAATAAAATTATCTCTATCATTTAATTTTGTGATTTATAGTTTAATAGTTCTCCAATGGAGTCTAATTAAAATGAAATCTTGTAAGGTAACCAAAAAAATATCAATACATAAGTAAAAATCTAAAATAAATCCCAAATAAAAATTAACTTGCTATATGGTGTGAACACGTCTATTTAAAGAACAAATTTCTTAATAATTTCACAAACATTGATTTCCTTTTTATTATCATCTTCCTCTGAGAAAATTTCATTTTCAAATTATAAATCATCTAAAGCTTAAACTTAAAAAGGTGTTAGCTGATGTAATTTTCTTAGATAACTTCTATTCCATAAATTATTTATGAAGTTGTTTTGTAGACTTTTAGAGATGATCAGTTTTAAAAATTGTGGCTTGCCACTAATTTCTAATTCTTCTTCAATCGCATACGCTGACTAATATTCAGATTTTCTTAACCCTTTATATGATTTATGCATATCCATTGGAACAGCCTCTATTAAGTCTTTGCTAAGATCTTATATTTTTGAGTGATCACGCACAGTAAATGAGTTACTGTCTGGTGATTTTTAATAGAGATCTCCATCTCCTAATAAAATTCTTTCAGAAACCATCATTAAATTGGGCCCTTAAAAATTATCTTCTTAAAAGCAAGATTACTAATTACATTAGTCTATTGAGTCACTCATTAATTTATTAATTATTTATAATTATTGGAATTTCAATAAGAAGGCTTCTATAAAATGGATATCTACTAACCCTGGATGTAATAATATAAATCTTTTCTTTAAGAACAAATTAATCCAAAAATTTTAATCAAATTCTCAGAGATTTCAAATAGATTTCAAATAGATTCCTTTTATTTTAAATAATTAGTCTAATACATAGTAATTTCTATTTAAAAAAGATGTATTTTGTGAATTTTAAAATCAATTTGAATTTTATTTCTATAATGATTTTTGAAATTACATTAAATAATTTCTAATCATAACAAATTAAATATTATTAATTAGAATGTTGAGTATTTTTGTTATATAAAAATTTGGACAGAGTTGTATATAGATTTAAAATATTTTTGACTTTATTCCTTTTCTATTTCTATCCCTATTTTTTGATGCTTTTAAACAAAGGACTATTAATATAGCATATTAAATATAATTGTTTTCCACTAGGTTCATCAAAGTTGTATTTCTATTATAAATTAACTAATTAAACTACCTTTCATAAGTTCTGAATATTTAAATGACCATCCTTTAATAATTATTTTATAATTTATTTATATTACAATGAGTAAATTATAAGATACTTAATGACCTTATATTCTTAATTATCTATATATATATCTATAATTATGTAATTAATATGGAATTTTAAATGAAAGGAAGAATAACACATCTTTATAAATATATTATATATTTAAAATAAAAAACTTCTAATTTATTTAAATAATTGAAATGTTTGGAAAAAATATTTATTCAGATGATATTCCTAGTTTCCCTGAAGTCTCTGAAGATTATTTTGATATCAAGGATTAAGGAACAATAAATGAGTTAATGGAATTATATCATTAATCTAAACAACTCATACCAGTGAATGGCTAAGTGTCAATTCAATTTAGAGAAAAACAATAAGGGTTATTAAGTTTATTTGATTAACTTGATAATTAATTAAAATCTAATTAATGCAAACCAGACATATATGAACCTTGTTAAATAGAATCTAATATAAATACTCCATATCAAAATTTTGACTATTATAATTTGTCAGATATCAAATATGATCAAAGTGAGGCTTATTAAGAAGCAGCTAAGCTTTTAAAAATGAAATAGAATGATTTATAAGAAAAATTCGAGCAAATGTAGATAGAAGCAAAATAAGGTATCAAATCAAATTAAGCTGGAAAATTGACTAAAAAAATGGAACTGTTGTCATTCTAAGACTAAGAGTATAATGATTGATATTCATTTTTTTTTCTTTATTTATCTTGTCAAAATTTTAATTTAATTTATGAAAAGTGTCATAGCATTAGTAAATATTACCTTAAATATATAGCTTAACAAATGCAATTTTCCAAAAAGATAAATTCACCATTTTAGAGACATTTAAGATGGAATTCTATTTGCATAATTGGAGGATGATTTGTAAAATTTATAGTCATTATAGTTTTTAAACTGATTTGAAAAAAGTATTATGGATCTAAATAATTAATCGTTTGCAAAAAATAAGAAGAAATCATAATCTTTAAATAAATGAATTTAGTGAGGATATTGCATTTTCTGATTGTAATGAAGAATTAACAAAATTCATTAAATATTTTCTTGAAACACTTTTACAAGTAAAAAAGGAGGGAGCTATTTAATACATGACATCATGTCCTGAGTATCAATAAGTAGAAATAGCAAATTTCATTTAAAGTGAGTTGCAGGAAATAAATGGTTTATTAGATTATAGCTAATTGGAGTTTTAAACTACAAGTATGATTATATAACTTGAGGAAAATTTGTATAGTAAAGATAATATAATAACTTAATAAAATAAATAGATTGAATAAATGAAATTCGATTATCAAAATATATTATAAGAAATGCAAAATAAACTTATTGAATATAACGATATAATTGAGAAATTGCATTGTTAAATTAACTTTTTTTTAGAAAAAGTCATTTGTAATGATTTTGAAGAGGCGTGGCTTAAATTTTAGGAATTTATCATTGATTAAGAAAAAAATAAATAGTAGATTGAAGAACTTAATAATTTAGTGGAAATTTAATAAAAAGAAGTATCAAAAAAAAAAAGAAAAAATTAATAATTAAAGTCTTAATTATCATCCAATTAACCTACTGAAAGAGGAGGATTAGATTATGAAACAGCAGATTTTAAAGATACTTTTGATATAAGAACAATTGAATTACTTAAAAAAGAAATGTAAATTTTAAAGGAAGAAAATCTAAAACTTCTTAGTAAATAATCCTAATATGAATAAGATATTAGTAAATTTAGAAAAAAACTTTATGAATATGAGCAGGAAACAACTTAATATAAAAAGAAGATGGAAAAATATAAGCAGGAATTAGAGGAATATTAAAATTCTAATTAATAAGATAAAAGAAGTTACTTAGATAATCTTAGAACATAAGGATTATTATCTTCTAATAACAGTTAGATTATAGAATTAGAATAAAAATTTGGGGTGTCGCCAAAGTCAAATTGTTTTGATTTTAATTAATCATTAAGTAAATTTGATCATCCAATCAGTTTTATCAACTAATCTTTTAAAAATCCTGATGAAAACAATATAACAAGACTTTAGATGTAAATAGCAGAGAAAAATAATAAAATTTTAAATTTAGAAAGATAAATTAACTCAATTTAGCATGGTTCTCATTCTAGAGGAAATTCTATGACAAAATTTAGTCATTTTTCATAGGAAAGGCATGTTGAATAATCTACTTTGTTAGATGTATATAATTTAAGTTAATTCTAGAGTTTAAGATATTATGCCGAATATGCTTCGAAAAAAGAGAAAGAAGTAAAATAAATTAAGGAATAATAAAATGAGAATTTCTTAGTAATATGCAAGTAATTAATAAAATAAAATGAATAAATTTAGAAATTGAATTCTCTAATTGTTGAATCTTAAAATGAAGAATAAGTTAAAGAAAATACTCAAAGCCAAAGTGAAGATGCATAAAGCTTGCATCAATATTATCTTTAAGTTTTAAATGATAAAGATGAATTATTAGAATTAATTACTACAATATTCTATGATAATGTTAAAATTTGATCATTCATTTCGTTTTACTTATGAGAAAATCATTTGAATAATTGTTAATTTATTTATATAAGTAGATACCTTAATCTATATTTATTTCAATCATAAAGTTAAACAGTTTAGATAAATTAATATAAAAAAGCTGAATATCTTCTTTATTAAATTACTATCTAAAATATTTTCAACTTATGTTCTTTTTACATATTTATAAATATAATTAATAAATATAATAACCATGTATATGATGAATAAAAGAAATGGTTCAACGTCTTCCCAAACTTCTTAACTGCACTAGTTATCAAATGTTTTTGAGATTATTGCAAAATACAGTATTTTATGTTCAGAAGATAAGTATTAATTATTTTAATTGCAAGGTATATATAAAAAAAAAACATTGCATAATTAAGTAAATATGAAAAACCTCGATAAAGAAGGTCACAATCATTATTATAGCAAGTATTAGAAAAAAAAAGTGAACTATAATCAAATTTATAAAAAAGAAAATGCTTTATGCAAAAAAGAAAATATATTGTCTGATTACTGTTATATATATTTCCTATAATTATTCATATATATAATATTATTTCAAGAAATAATCTATAAAAAATATTGAAATTTCAATGGGTTTATTTATTTCATCTATTCTAGTTATCATTTTTAATCATTATTGCAATGTACAACATAAACCAACATTTTTTATCAATAATGTAGAATTTGCACAATTTTATAATTTTCAGTTATTTCTTAGTAATTATATGTGTCCTTTTATGAAGAGAGTGATATAAAGAAACTTAGAAATAATGGATAGGAAAAGAGATAAAATAGAATATCTTTGTATCTAATAAAGCTGAATAATGAAAATACGGATATCAATTGAATTTAATTTCTATTTAAATGCAATATTTTATATTCTCAAAATACAAGTTTAAACTCTTTATTGCTGCGTTAACATAAAATTTCAAATATAAAATTATAATTTTTTCATTTTTTTAATACCATTAATTAAATATTTTGTCATTACATCGA
This sequence comes from Paramecium biaurelia, assembly GCA_000733385.1. Classification (NCBI taxonomy): domain Eukaryota; phylum Ciliophora; class Oligohymenophorea; order Peniculida; family Parameciidae; genus Paramecium; species Paramecium biaurelia. The sequence goes on from JPFL01000056.1 coordinate 248,390, forward strand.
AATATGTGTATTAAATTATTAAAAATGACTTTTGTTCATCTCCATTCACTTAAAAAATACTAATAATTTCTTTAGTATTCAATTTATAATATATGAAATTTCTGATCATTCTGAAATCTATTTTTCCAAATACTGATATTTAAATTGAAATTATAGTGCACGGTTAAATTTCATTTTTCTTTATTTGTGAATTCTAGCATACCAGTTAAAATAATTAGTACTTATATTTAATTATTTTCTTGTCAATAATTATAATGAACAAATATCGATTAAACTTTGAAGATCTACAATTAGAAAATAATTTTTAGTAAGAAAAATTAGAATCTATTTAATTTCCTCTTATGCAATCCTTATGCTTTGGTGGTATAATTATAGTAATAATAACACTTGTTAATTAGTATCAAAGCAAAATGTATCATAATTTATATTAAGCATTTTCATTATTGATAGCTTTTATACTTGGTTTATTAATAAGCAGAATTAAGAAGAAGTTATCTTGCAAATTCTTAATTATAATATATTTTGCTATAATCCTATACGAATACAAGACAGAACCTGATTTTGATTCTTATGATGGATTTTTGAAAGGGTGCAATTTTATGATTGTACATGCAATTATTGGGTTTGGTTTAGATTTTGTTCCATCAACTATAGTTAACATTTTGTATACAGTAATTAGAATATTAACAAATTACTTTAATTCTGGATAGCTATTGCCAGAATAGTATACACTTACAATAGCTGTATCTATAGCATATAGTTATTTGATCTATAAAATTGAATACTTACACAGATCTGCATTTTTATTCAAATTTAAAGATGATAATTGGGGTAAAAAAAATAATAATTTGAAGAAGCACTAATCCCTAAGCTTATTACAAAGCCCTTTGTTATTCTGAGATTTCGAAAAGAGATTTTGTAGTTTTAATAAATATCCTCGAATCAGACTTATGGATATTTCATAAATGAAGAGATGACAAAATTATTCATTAATTAATCAACAGTTAGATAAACAAATAATAGCTTATTATTATATCTATATAAGATACATGAAGAGTATTAGAATAAAGATGACATAAAGGATGTTTAATTTTGTGTAGATCTAATATTTTAGGAAAAGAAAATAAAACTACATTTATTATTGAATAAATTTGAAGAATTAAATTTTATAATGATTTTGGAATCAGAAGATGTTATCTTAAAAAACTAGAAAATTTAACATAAGTCTTGTATCAATCATTTGTAAAACAATCATTTAAAATAATTATCAATGTCATAAAATGTCTTAAGGAAATTTTTAAAATCTAATAATACATCCTTAATAATTTAATATAAATTATCCCTCTTTTAATATTAAATATTAAAGGGTTAGAAAATACTATTTAATGATCAATTAATTAATCTTAGTTAATTTTATAAAAAAGTTCTGACTTAATTATAATAGTATTACCAAATAACATTTTTAATATAAGATAATATTGCACAAATAACATCTAAATAGATACATTTACTTTTCATTTTTGAACTGATTAAAAATGCAAATCCTTAAACTGCAATGATAATTAAAATGTATTCTGAAAAAGAAAGAATGAAGCTTATTTTTTAAGGAATAAATAAATTACAAAAATCTTAAATATTTAATTTATGTTATAAAACTTTGATTGAAGAGTATTTACAAAATTAACAAAGTATAATAACTTATTAAAACTAGCCCATTTATTTGTTTTCCATTAATCTCCAATCTTTTCTTTTAATGAGGGTATGTCATTGTAAATGAATGAATAAATATAAATAAATAAGATTAACAATAAGAAACCTAATTTTAGATTTGACTGAAAAAATATTAATTTAATTTGTATTTATATGAAAAAATTTCTCTTGATTTAGTGTAAAAGAAATAATTAAAAATTTATGGATTCAATCAAATTTCTTAATATAGGATATGGTTTATTTATATATCATTTTCGACATCCTATATAATTAGGAATATCTTGTTATACATTCAGACTAATTCCGAGCAAAATATTTTATAATTTAAAAATTTATAATTTACTTCATTTTTACTAATGTATGATATTTTTAATTGCACATAAATGCTCTTATTTTATAATCGCCCTTTAGGTTGCAACCCTTATTATTTAAGTCAAATAACATAAAATGAATTGTTAGCTTATTATTCATCCAAAAGAATTGTTATTCGGAAGTTAAAATTTCTTAACTTAAAGTCAATGAATTGAATGATAGAAAATCTGATTGAAATTTAATAAGGATCAAAACCTATTCAAAATCATTCTCAAATTAATGAATATCAATATTCGTTAATGTTTTCTTATTTCATTTTATAGAGATATTATTGATCCTATGTATTCATGTAATAAATTTCGACATTCATACATTATAGTTAAACTCATCCTGCTTTAATTAAAAGTGGAAACTATTTATTAAATAATACAAAATGCTGCTAAATATGGATTTAAAGATACTAATATGGATCTTGATAGGATTGAAGATGATAAATAATAGAATCAAAATAATCTTTATTTATCATAAAAAGAAATCAAGAAACTTACTTTTGTAAATACCCTATTTTGATCATTAATCTTGGAAGACCTTACATAAAGAATACTCAAATTGTTAATGTAGGAAATTATATTTAAGTTGTGAATTAATTTTTGGCCAGATATGGGAGAAGAATTCCATTATCAGGTTAATAATAGTGTTACAATGTTAAGTGGCAATTCTACTCCTTTGGATTCGGTGGAATATGACAATTAAATTGTTACTGGTTTAATTGCTATTTCACCAACTTCTCATTAACTTCAAACTGAAACACACACATCTTGACCTATCATCAATTAGTTATTTATTGGATAATAACATAGATTTTGAATTGTCTTTAAAGACTAAATCTTTTCAATTACCTTTTAAATAAGAGATTAATTTAGACAAAAGATATATTAGTAAAAGTTATTTATACTATCTATTGGATTCATTAATTAAATTATCTCAACAATAAGATAAAAAGTAAAAAATTTTTAAATTTTTTAGATTTAATACTAATAATAATTTTAATAAAGAAATGTTCTCTAATTTAACATATTAATATTCTTCTTAACAATTAATATCCTGACTATTGTAACTAAAAGAATTACAACTTAAATAGCAGTAACAATAATTTTTTAGTTGATTTCGAAACAGTCAACATTAATAATCATCTGCCATCAAATAAAAAATTATAAATAGTAATCCTCTAAGCATCATCTAAGTAATAGAAAAGGCAGATTTATTGAATGTAATAATAAATTTATTAACAGAATGTTCAAATGGAATTAGGATTGAATTCAATGAGATTGGAGCATTAGTTTGCTTAAGTAATCGCAAACGGTAAATTATCAATACAAAATAAATAAAAATTCATTTATATTTTGCACGAAAACTACTAATGTTCTTTTCATTCAATATAAAAGAATGACTGTCCAATAATTCATTCATCTCCTTTACAAAATTGATTAAAGATTAAGAATTTTATTATATTTATAAACTTAAAATGGCATTATTATTTTCTAATTCTTTCAGCTTAAATTAATAAATAATAGGATTACTCTATTTTCTTAATTAGAATTTTTAGTAGATGAAGGCTATCTTTTAAGTTCTAAGAGATCACTTTCATATCTCTAAATCAATTTCATTTTTTATTATAATTTGATTGTGCAATCACTTTCTCTCTGCTTTTATTAATATAAAATTCCTTCTAATTCTTCATTCTTTTTTCTTTGCCTATCTATATCTTCATCCTTTTAATTCAATTTAAATAAAAACTCTTTCTTCTATTTTTCGTTTTCTTCCTTTAATCTCTGTTCTTAATTTTTAGCTTTTGATATAATATAAATTTTATGAAATGCTTAGAATTACAAATAATTCAAATACCTAAAAATTAATTTTCTTGAGAATGTTTCTCACAAAACTTAAATAATCCATTTAACTTTAACTTCATTCTTTAAGCTATTGATAATGCATTTACCATTAATAATTGTTTTTGACCTACCGATCTATCCTTAATTTGAAATAAAGCATATGATTTTTCGTTATTTTATCTGATGTTATTATTAATAATATACTTTTATCGTAGTATTGATGCAATTTTCAATAAAGCTGCATCCATTTTAGTGAAAATCATTTAATATTTACACATCATACCCATTGTTTCTAATTACATCATCTATTATTTATGTTATTCATCTAATGTATTAAATTCTTAACAATTATCATTAACACTCATCTGATTTCAAATTAAAATATATATTTTATAAATACAATACCAATCAAAATTATTATTGAAATTGTATTTCTCAAATTCTTTTAGTAACATCAACTATTAAGACTATTCATATAGTTAAGAATACTCAAAGTATCAATTCATTCTCACAAAGAATAGAAAATTAACCGACATTTTTGGATAAAAATTTAATGTTATGTTAATATAATATAAATTGGATATGTTTTAAATGAAAAAAGATTGATTTAATATAAATTTTGTTAAAACAACTTGATGAAAGATTAAAAATTAGTCGAATACGTCAAAATGAAACTAAAAAACATTTAAAGTTTAAAAAAGATCGATGAAGGACTTTAAGCAGATGTATAAATAAAAAACATTAGATTTATGAGTTATCGTTCAAGGACCTATATTATGCTATCAAAATATTTAAAGAGAAGACAGCTCAGGAAGAAAGAATTGGCGAAATTTAAGCCAGCCAAAAAATAATGAGTAAATATATTATAGTTTATGTTTGGTAATATCAGATATTTTACCATTTTAGTCATGATTCAGAAAATCTTGGTTGGATCCTGTATGAAAAATTTGGTGATTTTAATCTGCAATAATACCTTTAATATTTTAAATTAGAATAATATCACGTTAACTATATTTTTACTCAACTTATTGAAGGATATCATGACATCTTATAATCTGGATATTATCACTGTGACTTAAAGACTGCAAACATATTAGTGAATTCATCTACATTAGAGATAAAAATATGCGATTTAGGATTTGCATATCAAATACAATAAAAACTTAAATGCAGAAGAGGATCAAAAGGATACTTTGCTCCAGAATTTTTTTAGGATGACATTATTATCTTAAATGAGAAAACAGAAATCTTTGCTCTAGGAGTTATATTGTATTAGTTGTTAACAAATGAATTCCCTTATACAAATTAATATAACTGTTTAAAATGGATATAAATAACAAAAAGTAATTGGAAAGATTTTTGGAAAAATAAAAGAATTCCTTAATAGTACAAAGAAGTAATATAGAATGTATTTGAAATGGATCCTAATAAAAGATGTAATTTACGTTTTTTATAAAGTGTCTTTCATTTTTGATTCATCATTTTTTTATCATTTGTATATATATTTTATCATGAATTTACATTAGAAATTATTTAAAAATACAATTGTTAATTATGTGTTCATTCTTTACTTATAAATATTTAAAAGAAAATGTATTAAAGTGTTAACTAATTAATATAACATCTTAAATGATTAAACCTAGTGTGTTATGTTAATTTAATACCATACATAATTAATAAATTTGTATATCCACAATTCATATTAAATAAATTATCAATATATAATAATTACCTTACAATTTAAATTAGAATAAATAATTCAATAAACAGAAGTCTTATTTAATATTCTGATATAAATCTGATTATAAATAATACATTCAAGGAATAATAGTTAAAAATTATTTAAATTTTATTTATAATAAAAAAAATGGTAAAAAGATCTAAATCAATGGAGAGAACTATTAAAGAAGGAAATGATTATTTATAGAGAATGGAATAAGTAGATAGAACAAGATAAAGAAATAAAAATGTTTAATAAAGATAAAGGGCCTAAAGAGTAGCAAAAGTTTAAAAGAAATAAAAGGAATCCCCTAAAAAAATTGTTTAATAAAAATAAGTTTAGGTAAAAAGAGAAAAATAATAAAAATAATAAAACAAAACAAAAGAGGATCTTAAAATATAGTCCTAAATATCAATATCTAAACCTTCAAGAAAAATTGAAAAGAAAATACCAATTTAACCTTAAAAAGCCTAAAAAAATGATCCTGCAGTGACAAACATCTAAAAGTAAACTTAACCTGAAAAAAAGAAGAATACAGAAATGGAAATAGAAAAAAAGGGTCAAAAATAAGTTTCTAAAAAATTCGAAATGAAAGAAGAAAAAAAAGAATATGGAAAAAATTCAAAGAATCCCGAAAAAAATATCATTTAACCTCAACAATAATAGTAAGCTAAGTAAGGACCTAGAAAAACTAAATCAAACATATCCGTTGCTTCAGATGCAAATCAACCTTCAATTGGAATGGTTGACTGTGTTTTTGTTGTAGATACTACAGGATCGATGGATATATATTTAGAAAGAACAACACATACTGTTCAAATGTTAGTAGAAAGAATAAAATAATAATCAAAAAATGAATAAGTAAGTGTGAGATTTGGATTAGTTTGTTATCGTGATCATCCTCCTTAAGAATAAACATATGTTACAGAATTGCATGATTTATGTTCTAATAGGGAAATATTAAAAGCAATTGAGAAATCAGATTGTTATGGTGGAGGTGATGGTGCTGAAGCAGCATTGGATGGGCTTAATGTAGCAGCTTAATAAATAAGTTGGAGAGATAGTAGCAAGATTCCAAGTTTGAGATATATTTTTCATATTTGTGATTAACCACCTCACGGGAAAGAATTTGGTGGATTTAGTGAACTATGGGATGAGACAGGTTGTCCATGTGGATTAAAACCTGATTAAATAATTCATCGACTCAATATGAGATAAATTCACTATAGATTAATTAAAGCTGATTCCAAGAGATTAGAAAAATTCGCTGATTATTTTAGAGGAAAAGTAGTGAATTATGATGAAGTGACTTTAGAGGATGGAATTGCAGAGGGAATGGAAATAAAAATTAGTGATATGGTTATTAGAGAACTTTGCCCAGACATTCTTCTTGATTGATGAATATGAATTTAATATAAAACAATATTAATTAAAATGTAAACAAAGAATTTTTTGATTATTTCAATAACAAAACAAACTAATAATTAAAATTAAAAAAGAGAATTAAACTTATTAAAGATATTGGAATGATTATAGATGAATTATAAAATTTGGATAATTATATAGTAAACATTATTTTTTTTACTAATATATAAACAAATGTTTGGTATTAAAAGGAAAAAGTAAATAATATAAGGAATTTTCATTTATTAATCAAATGAAGATTGTTCTCTTCTATAACTTCAGTTGAAAGAGTTTAGAATCAAATTATGTTTAACTTTTGAATTCCAAAACCAGATTTCAGTAAATATATTCCAATCCATTTACATATGACTTTGAAGTTCATAGCAAGTTTAATTTTGTATAACTGAAAATAGATTGGATTTACATAATATAGGTTTAACCAATCCAAGAATATATTTTAAACCTATTTAGTAAAAAAGAGTTTAGTTGTAAAAGGACATGATTAATTGAATTTAATGAAGCTAAAATAACAATCATTAACAATCATTTAATATATTCAATATATTCTCTATCTTGTCATTTGTCTCTTCTCGATCTCCAACATTATATAAGTTTCTCTCAAGAGCAGTCTTGAACTATTCAGTGTTAAAGGCCTTTATCACAAAAGAAAATTTTTCCCCTGATATTTCATCTCTTTATAACAAAGAATCAATAGCAGAAATTATTATTTAGATTGAGGAATAGTCTTATGAAGTCATTAAATAAGGAATAAATATCAAGCCAATAACATTTAATGCTAAAAAGTCTATAAAAATGGACATGTTTCCATTTTCTATTGAATTACAAATTATTAGAAGCTTCATTGGATTACAATCTTACATCAAAAGTTAGAATAGTTTTGTTCCTTCATATATTTAAAATAAAGAATCAATAACCAAATTTTATTCATGATCATCAAATTTTGAAACAAAATATAACATTAGTTAAAATCCTTATTCTTTTTTGGTTGGATGATCAAGAAAGTAAATTATAAGTTAATTAAGTCCCCTTTAATAATAACTAATTTTTGTAGAATCATTTGCTTTATTTAAAATGGCAAGTAAAGCTTCATAAGCAAAGTCATTTTCTTTAGCATGAGTTAATAATCGTTATGCAGGTAAAATAAAGTTCTAGTCTATTAATTCATCAGCATCTAAAGGAGTACAATTTTCAAAAATGTATTTTACTGATTCAAATGCTGTTTCATTGGGGTTGTTCATTATTATTTCTGATAAAAATTAAATTGATTTTATTATATCTGAATAATTACCAAATTAAGTTAAAATATTTGTAATAAAGGAGTACTCCTCAGAATATTAATGTAAGAATTATTCTTTGAAAAAAATATTTTGAGCTGGAATGATGAATTAATGACAATCATATAACAAATTTCCCAAACATGTTAAAATTCTCTTTCTTAGAATATAATCATCATTCTAAAAATATTTTTAGAGTAATAAAAAGCAATCATTTTCTGAATTATCGAAGTCATTAAAATAATACAATTAATTATTTAAGCACCTTAATCCTTCTTTTATTGTTTCCAAGGATTGGGTTTGACTTAAAAATTAAACTAAATCCTTTAATATTTTAGGAGGATTATCCATATCAGATATTTCTTTAAATAATTCATCACAATATTCAAACTTTTGAATTTTATTTAATATCGCTTAAGTGTTCATTTAATTGTATGGTTGCTAATATAATGCACGTTTTTATTTAAATATTGTTTCATTTTTTTATCTACGAATTTCTTTTCTAAAATGCTCCTTTTTTTCTAAAAGTAATGAAATCATATTTTTTTTAAATTAAATATTTCACTCTAATATTATTGTTAAGTTCATTTATATATTTAAATGAAATTGTAAGAGAGATATCATAAAGGTAGATTATCATTATTGAAACATGAATTGCGATTAGAAATATTATTTGAGAATAATACTAATTTGAACATATATGACTAATTTTATAAATTGAAAAATTGTAAAATTTAGTTGAATTGCATATTCTTTTATTATAGATTATTGTAAAATTAAATGAAATATTGGTTGATTAAAAGTATTACATCTCCATTCAATGATTTGCAAGTTATTGTTTTCTCAAATTTAGAAATTGAATGATACAATGAAATTTCTCCTTATCATAGCCTATTCTATAATCATTACTAGCATTGATCTAAGATGATTAATACCACAAAGACTTTAAATTTATTTTCCAAACGGTCAGAAATTGCATGTGAATAAAATAATAATCTTATAATCACCACTTTTTCTTAATTTTGGATTATCATCCAAACTACGTACTAATAAATATACTATTAATTTGATCTACTTAAATCACTTTGTTTCTCACTATTACGATCTAATATATCTTTTTAATGAAAAAAGCATATATATTTGAAAATAACGTCTCTATTTAATATCAAAGTTAGAAAGTAGGCTTATTTCCTGTTATTTTCATTTTAGTTTTTTTGATTTATTATATTATGGAGAATAAAAGTAATTAAACGATTGTTAAGTACTATTATAATAATATTTATGTTTTCTCAACTTATTATTATTAATTATGTTAACAACTATTCATTTGTAAATCAACAACTAATCTCTACAATTTATTTTGAATAAAGGAGATAATTTATGGAAGAAAGTGTAAGAATTTTGTAGTGAGAATAATTTACAAAAACATTAAGATCAGATTTTTAATCTAATTTACAATGAATTCTCTAGAGTAGAACAATATGAATCAATATCTGTAAAATCAAATAAAGTTCTAACCCCTACAGTATAATAACGTTAGAAATGGGATAAAAAAAATTAAATTCAAAAATAAAATAGAAGCATAAGTCCTTCGGCGAATGTTGTCACACCTAAAAAATCTCCTCACCAAAAATAAAAGACTTCTTAATTTATTCATTTATAATAAAATCAATTTGAAAATAAAGATCAAAAAATTTGTCAAACATCTAATGTGATACATTACAAAAAGGAAAACTTTTATGTGATAGAAACATAATAACAATAATACGATATTAATGATAACTCCTTAATTAACAGTATTGTGAAACTTGATAATTTAATAAAATCCATATACAAAAAAATTGAAAATATTTTAATTGAAACCAATGTTTATACAATTTGCATTGAATTATATAAAAGATTATTAAGCACTTAAGAGAATAGAAAGACATTAAAATTAAATATGATTAATTTTAATCTTTTAGAAAATAAAGAAATTTATGTTTTAGAATAAATAGTCCAAAAATATTCATTATCCTTAGCTATAGAAATGAGTAGATCTTAATTTTTAATTTTAATGATAGGTCTGATTATTTCAGATGGAGATCATTTGAACAAGAATGGAGTAAAGGTAAAAGAATTAATAAACTTCAATCCTATACTCACTCCGCATTATCAAGTTTACTGCTGATAAATAGAAATTATACATTAATATCATATAACAATACTTTTTATAGAAATTTCAACTTGTTTTTAGAACTCCAGCTTCAATTAATTTTTCAATCTTGGCTGCTAATGAAGGATTCTATTTAATTGCCTTCAATCCATCTTAAGGATGTTCTTTCATGTCATTCAAGAGATTAATAACCTAATTATTTTTATAATTCTAATACTTCTGGTTCTCTAAGTATCTATTGAATTTCTGGATCTTACATAGCTCTCTTTGCTCTTTATTATTACTCCTCTTCTGATCCACTACCTTACAAGATTGAAAATCTCACTCTCTCAAGACCTTGTTACATTTCCTAATTATTAGGATCTAGTTCTAATCCCTTTTCATAAACAGTTTTTGCCTTATGAAACTCTTTCATTACAAAGTGACAATTTGCTTTTTTAACATAAGCCTTTACATATTTAGGATCTAATGATAAGCATTTTTCTAAATCAGAAACAGCATTAGGAAATTCCATTAATTTCATATATGCAGTTGCTCTATTGCAATAAAATTTAGGTTCCTTAGGATTTCTTTTAACTGCATCATTATAAAATTAAATGGACTCTGGGAATTTTCCTGCCTTAAAAGCATCACTTCCTTTAGTATTTGCCTCTTCACCTAATTCAGGGTTTATGTAATTTTATGCTTAAAGATCTTTTTACAATTTTTATAACTTTCTTAACTCATCCTTGACAGATAATACGTGATCTTCAACTAATGATTTTTCATAGAATTGAATTGCTTCATCAAATTTATTTTAAAGTGAATAAATTTTTGCCTTTCGAGCCAACAATTTTGCTTTTTTTTAGAAACTGCTATGGACCTCTAAAACTTTGAGCCCTTCTTCAACGGCTTCTAAGGCTGCATCATAATTCTTTAATTCAATAAAGACAGCAGCCTTATTATTATATAATAAGGCTTCATCCTTATTCAATTAAAGTGCTGCATCATAAAATTGGAGTGCTTTTTCAAAATTTTTATTCTTATATTCTTCATTACCCAAATTTTTTTATATTTCCCATTCTTCAATTTAAGGTTAATGTTTTGGTTGTGGTTAATGATGTTATTATTATTAATTTTATTCTGAATGAGTATGATGATGTTACTAGTGTTCTTATTCATGCTCTGCTTAAGTGTGCTCCTCTTCCATTTTCTATGATTGCTATTGAGAATGATCCTTTTTCTCTCCTTCTGGTTTTTTAACTTTTCCAGCAAATTCTGAAAAGAAAATCTATTACGCTTCAGGGTTTTCCATTATTACAGATAAAGCAGCTTAAATTCTTGGATCGGTTTACATAAATTAACTTGCCATTTATGGTTAGGCAATCATTAAACCTATTAATTACATGAATGTTGGATCGGAAGCGAAAGCAGATGTTCTTGGATCTTTCTAGAGAATACCTAGAAGTTTTAGTATATTTGGATTCTTTAATGCAGAAGCAAATGGATTGTTCTTTGTACCTTATAATTCTGTTTAAGCGGCTTTTAATCCTTCTTAAAGTAAGCCATTAGTTGGATCTTTTGCTATACCTTATTAATATGCATCAATAGCCTTTTCAAAATCTCCTAGATAATGGAGTGCCAAACCTTTTCTTTGGTAACCTAATATAGAAATCTAAAAGAACCTTTTGCGAAGTTTGGATTCAAAGAAATACATTTTTCAGCATCTGTTAATGCATCTTCATATTTAGAGAGTGAAGCATATGCTCCTGATCTATTACTGTAAAGGATATGATCATTTGGATTTAATTCAATTGCTTAGGAATAAAATTTAGAAGCTTCTTCAAATTTGTTTTCTTTGAAAGCTTAATTTCCAAGGTCTTTAAATTATTATGCTGTTGACATTATTTTAAATATTGAAATAGATAAAGAAAAACAAAGAATTTCATCTTCATGTTAAATTCTAGATTATTCGATTTATTTTGTTTATTTATTTATCAATGTAGTAAAATATAACTATTGAGATAAATTATTGATGAAAATTTAGTGACAAGGTCTCTATTAATTTTAATATGAAACAAGATGAAAAAGCACAATAATCCCTTAGATTCACTTATTTCATAATTGGTACAATTGCTTTCATATGGGAAAGAAAAATAGAATGAAATAGGGATTATGGTTATAACTAAGATCCTGCAAAATCTAATTCTTTTCAACCATTATCAGTTTGCCATGGATTGTCAATCCTTTTGGGGTATAATTATTGAGATTGTGCTTCTATTTAGAGAAATGCTTTATAATTCGGCCCAAATGTTATTGGAGAATAAGACTCTCTTATTCAATCTGTTTGTCTTAAGAGCTTACTTGTCTAATCGATTGTTAGGTCACGTCAATTTTACTAAAGCTTTTAGATATAATACTTTTGTGTAGAAATATGCCCTAAAAGCATTGAAGGAATGATGTGCACCCTATTGTTGTCAGCTATTAATAAGGAGGAGTGTTTCTTAAGAATTATAGTCATTACTCATTTATTATGCTGGCTTTAATCATGATAACTTTAAAATTTTTGGAAAATTAATAATTATTCTCTCTTTTTGTGAAATGCTTGCTTCCTCTACAATATTTAGAAATAATTAAGGAAGATTCAAAAGGTCAAAGTTAGAAAAACATTGGTATGAAACTGTGCCAAAGTTAGAAGAAAGAAGAAGTTAATTTTGAATAGGAGGTTGAGGAGATAAATAATACTAAAGATTTAAACTAATAAAATGAATAATTATTAATTTGATCATTCTATAGTACTTCCTAATTATCATTTAAAAGCCTTTTAAATTAATATATTCTTAACAATTTTTAGTTTAATAATTATTTTTTCTTTAATTCTCAAAATTTCATAGACTCACAAATTAACCATTAATAACAGATCTAAATTCATATATTAGGACTTTAGTTTACCTTCAAAGTGTATGAGTTTCAAATTTCTTTGTTGAAATTTAAAGTTACAAGAAGAAAACTTAAAAAGAAAGGATAGTATTTGAAATTCATTTATGATAATTTGGCAAATATATGGATATTAACACCTTTAAATAATTGCAAATACTTTACTTTCTTTATTAATTTCTATTTGATTGAAACTCATATATTTTTAAATCTAACTTTATAAGCTTGTATTTCACCAAATGATTACTAGTTATGTTCAACAAATTAGTGTGATTTGATAAATGCTTTTATAAAAGAAAAATAAACATTTGTTTTCTAATTGAATTTAAAGCCAAAATTTCATTGTTCGAAGATTTAACATATTTCCAGTAAAATTCAAAAATTTAAGCATAATCAAATTATTTTAAATAAACTTTCAATATTGTTAACCTTAATATCACATATTTAAGAGGAATATACTTTTTTTTAATTTTAATTGAAGTTCTAATTTAATTTTCAAAAATGGGTTCGTTTTCTTACAACAATAATTATATATAATTTCATCTTAGATTTGTAATAGGTATGTTTTTTGTGAAATGATTTTTAAAAACAATCTTAAATAAAAATGCTTGTTAGAACTTTAATTTATGATTGTTTATAATTAGAGTATAAATATTCAAAAACATATTAATTCAAGGACTAAAGAAAAGTACTTATCGAAAAGAGAAATAGCAATATATTAAGTTGAATGGAAAACTAACGATACACTAGAGATGAGAAAATAATTAAAAATATTAAAAAAATGATATAAATAATTATCAAAATTAAATTCAATTCTATTACGTCAAAATCATTTCTCATAATTATTATTGATGGAAACAGATATATTAACAGAAACTAATACGATTATTTTTTCAGAATAAATTATTTAAAAAGTTTTGAAATTTTTTGAATTTTCCAAATCAAACCTACTTGTATTTAGTTTAAGTAGTAATGTACAAAAAAAATAGAGGAAATTAATAGAAGAATAAAACAGAATTACAATATGATTTATAAGAGCCACAATAAAATATAATTAAAGATGTAGTATTTTTTTTAATTTTAGGTTATTTTCAAATGTATTTTTTTTCACATTTAAATTAATGGTTAGATTATTCTTCCATTTGTATATTTATGCTCAATTAATAAGTGGCTTAGAAGAATGGGAAACTTGCAATTTTACATATTCCCCCCAATTAACTATACACAAGGTTAAATGTTAAGTATAAATTAGGTTGGTATGTAAAATAGCCTTATAATGAAAGCATTTATTATGTATGTTCAAATACACTTTTATTAGGAGGATTTAATATTTTTGGATAAGGATCCTTAATTTCTTAAAATTTTAATATACCTCCTCATTATAAGTTAAGAATTACATTGAATTTCTGGAAGTATTTATAAATCAAGGGTTAGAATAGATAGATGGAATGATGAATGGGCTTATGTCATTGTTGATGATTACTCAAAAATGTATAGGTATACTTTTACTGATGGAGTATCGTTATGTGGTCACTAAGATGAATCCTCGAATGATGTAGTTTAAAATATTTAAATAACTATGAATCACTATTAATAATCTTTTTATGTGATCATAACAACCAATTTAAATGAATTACCAGAAAATGTAAAAATTGTTATTATGAAAGGAATCTTGGGGAGTTAGCGATTTCAAAATTGAAATTTTAAGGTGTTCAACAAGTTGCATATACTGTTAGGATTCAATCACAGAATGCTACTTTTGGACAACCCCTATGATTTCAGATGGTTGGAAAAGTGAAAATTTACCTCTAAAGTCAAGTACCTGCATAGGCTTTGAAATAGAAGGCGGGCCTTAAATTTTAGGTGCCAATTAGACAATAGAAAAAATAATTGGTGATTTAATTCCTCACTTTCAGGTTGTTTTACAGTTCAAGTTATGGACATATGGCTAATAACTAGGAGAAAATTTTATATTGTAAATTGATGACTCTGAAATAAATAAAACTACTTTAAAATAATCTGGCATTATTGTTGAATGTGATGCCACACAGGAAATTAAATTGACAAATTTTCAGATTTTAATTAACCATAAATAACCTGATTTACAAATCAAGGTGTAAATTTTATCGAATTCATCAAACAATATATATTGGGGAGTAAAACCCTTGGATATTTATGTTGCAAAATGCACCGTAGGTTGTGATTAATGTTCAGGGCCAGAAACCACACAATGTATCGTTTGTTCAAAAAAATGGTATTTATTCAATAATCTATGTACCACTGGTATTTATTTTCATGATTTTTAGTTCCCCCTTTATAATTATCTCAAGCTAAAGTAAAATAGTATAAAAGAGAAATTTTGATACAAAGTTAAGCATTTAAAATAAATGTTGATGGAAATGATAATGAAATAAATAATTTTGGCGAGACGATGATCTCATTAGGTTCAAATATTTAACCTGTTAAAATTACAATTCAAACTAAATGCGAAAAAAATTAAAATGTTTCTGGATTTATTAACAATTATTAATAATTCAAAGTTGTTTAGAATTATTCAAATCGCCAAATATGCTAAGGATAACTTAATATATCTTATTAATTAATTTTTGATCAAGTTGTTGAATCCTACAAGGAGTTCATAATTAACCTATCAGAAGTGAAAGTTGAAATTTATCAAGTAGTAATAATTAATTTTGTGGACACTAGGATATTAATGCTCTAAATAGATAAAGCAGACAACGTATGACTTATGTATAAATTTATTGATGAATAAAATTAATTAAAATTAACTAAGATTTCTTAATAAATAGAAGGCATATATAAAATTTTCCTATTGAATTCTCATCTCCATTGGGTTTACGATATAACAAGGATCAGGATTAAGATTAAGATGAGTCCAAATCAGCCCTTTTGATAGGTAATCAATCATATGATTTAATTTTTTATACTAGTGGTTCTTGAAATTAGGGAAAGTAAGACTTATAGGAAATGCAATGTTCTAAGTCATATTTATTATTTCAACAATTAACTTGAGAATCACAAAAATTTCAGAAATAATAGCATAATATCTAGCATTAAAGGCTCACATATTTGAGTCCATCTATATATCACTAAATAAATTCTAAAAATATAAATTGTAAATACTTAATTCTTAGGTTTTTCTCAAATTAACTTTAAAGTTATACTTCTTAGCCTATTCAATAAGGAAAGAAGAAATCTCAATCAGTAGAGAATAATTGCAGACAATAGACTAATCACCTGCATTTGCCATCAATATTTATTCATATTTGATCTTATTCTCTCCTGTGAATTCCTTTAATTTTTCCTTTTAGAATTCTTTCAAATCAGAGAAATCTCATAGAAATAAATAGCAAATAAAAAAGGGGCTAGTAAAGATCCCTAGTGAACCGCATTTATTTTTGAAGCAAGCTACTTGCTCACAAATCTAATCTATTCTGGATTAATTTCAGATGTGCAAATTATTCTAAATTTTGGAATATCGAAGGCTTTAATCATCTTAATAAAATGACTCTAGACCATTATCGGTCTAAATTAATCAATTATAGGAATCTAAGGTGTGCCTTATCCAGAAGGACAAGCCTCATAGAGAATAGGTATTTCTTCAATTCGAACTAAATATCTAACGCACTTATGTGTGATCATCCTATAATCTTAAACAACCTCGAAGTCTACTCTAATTCAATTCATTATAGACCCTTCTTTCTTAAAAGGTTTCAGATTCTTAGAATGTTTGAGTATCTTGTAAAACTCTTTAGGGTTTGGGTTTGGGTTTGGGGTTTGGGTTTGGGTTTGGGTTTGGGTTTGGGTTTGGGGTTTGGGTTTGGGGTTGGGGTTGGGTTTGGGGTTGGGGTTGGGGTTGGGTTGGG